>QKQZ01002733.1:0-44440 GCA_003595255.1 Solenopsis fugax | reverse complement strand
TTATAAATAAAAATATTTTATTTTTAATTAATTTAAATCTAATTATAACAAATTATATATATTATTAAAAAAATAATTAATAAATACAACACATGGATTGATTTTAGAAATATTTTAATTAGGTAAAGTATTTTAAATAAATTATATTAAGCAAAATTTTAGAAACATTAGTCAAGTTATTTTAAATAACGAATTATATTCGTTCTCACACGTCACATTTCTCATGTCATATTATTATATGTCGTATTTTAGATAGTTCTTTCTATAATTATCATATACTATTGTCATTTTTAATAGTGAAGAAAGAATTTCCTCTGTCAGTTTACAGACGATACGGCAATTTCTCGAATATTTCACGTGCACGCGAAATCCATCGACGTTGCCGTGTCTCACCGAATGGTCTTAATATTTTACGTCAATACTTTTGTTTCTCTGTGAGAGAGAAAAAGTTGGAACAAGCGAGAGAGAGAGGGGGGAGAGGGGGAGAGAGGGAGAGGGGGAGAGAGAGAGAGGGAGAGAGGGAGAGAGAAAGCGAACTCGATTCGACGCGTTCGCTCACGCGAGTAACTGATAAATCACATTTTACAGTGGAACAGTATCGAATCGAGATGGATGTTGACGTCATAGGGGAGGAAAACACTGGGGGAACGAGGAGAGGGGGAGTAAGATCGGGCAAAAAGAGATGCGAGCGTCCACGATACTTTTCATTTTACGCTCGCGACAGACGCGTCTCCATAAAAGGAGCTTCCGCTCCGTAAACCGATCTTAATTCACGTTTGTCGCGCAAAGCGAGCTGTAACTGAGACAAACGGAAGACCGCCGCGCTTTCGTTCCATTCGGAACAAGCGGGTGCGTAATAATGCCTTTATGCAAATGCAAGGAGACGAGAGCTCGCACCACTCCAAGGGGTAATGAAGCGACGCGGCTCGTGAAAACTTCTCCGCCGTTAGTAGCCTCCCCGTTTCCCCGCCGACATTAAGCACGATAGCGAAACTGAATCGAAATGCCTGATGGTTCTCTTTGACCGCGGCGGCAGCGGAAAGAAGCGTTGTAGAACGGACCAGAGGGAGAAACTTGTTTCGAGTGCCCGGTGGGGTTGTTTGCGAATTCATGAGAGTTTACGTCGGTGTGCGGCAAACGGCAGTGGCTGGTTACAAGTTAAAGGGTTTTGTGCGCAGGGCTATCTGCTTAAACCGTAAAATATTTTAAATGCGAGCCCGCGAAGTTTTCGCGAATGTCATATAACTCGTGCCCCTACCGCGTCGAGTCGATGTAGTTACGGCATAAGCCGACGTGCCGAAAAATTGCTTTTTTAAGTAGAGAGATGTAAGGGGATTTTTAGAAAGAGACCGACGGAGCGTTTAAATTCCCACAGAGAATTCGGTGCATCCTAAATCACCTTGCGGTCCGCGCATTAGTCTGCGATTTGCGTTTCTGCACGGAGTCATCGCACGTTTCAACTCTCAGAGTTTATCGCGTTTTTAGCGTTTATACATGGAAAATATATTTCAGCAAGCACTATCCAGTAATATAATATTAATTGGCTGCATAATTTAATTTTAATTTAGATTGCGTGCAGTATTTAGATTGACTCGCCTCTAAACACTTTTGTGCAACTCGACAGATAAGATTTCAGATAGCAACGTGTCTGTGTTGTTGCTAGCATGTTGCTCGCAATCATATCATATGTTACTATCAGAATTGCAGTAAGTGAGTTTGCATTTGTTGGCAAATTGATGCCTTCACGCTACGACAACTTTGGGTAGCAACTTGCCAGCAACTTGCCGGCAACTTTGAAATCGTTATTTGAAATCGTCAAAATTTGTGCTATTGCCGTTATGTTGCCATTATAATTTATAGAATCACACAATGCTGCCATATTGCTGTCAACGCGAAATAACTTTGTGTAATGTTACTATACCTTGCCGTTAAATTGCTAGCAGTACATACATACATTAATATATATTGCGTGTCGCTTCAATATCGGTATATTCGAAATCGTTGACGACAAATATGCGACAAGTTGTCAGCATCAACAATCAGATTGGCACGATTTTGCTTAGATTTGCTTAGAGGTTTTGTTATTTGGGATTTTATTTATAATAATATTGCACGTAGATCACTGATGGATCTCTCAAGATTCATTGTGCTAGACGCTATTCACTGCGAGAGACGCTTTATCTCGACACACGTGTGATTCGCGAGCGAACGGACGCCTGATGAAGGCCGAGGGGCCATTTTTCATCAGGGTCTCGGGCGTTCGTGCGCCGGGAATTACGTATCCCCAAAGGTGCCGCGAATGTTACGTTATGCCGCGAGACGCGCGATGTTACCAGAGCGCGATTCCCGCTGGTAGCGCGCCCACACAAGAGCACTTTGTGTTTCGAGGTGCCTTAAAAGTTTTCCCATTTCCGTGGTGCACACTATCGCGCCCGAGCACTGCGTTGCACCGCTGCCGGGAATACGCGGCCCGTACTATTGCTCGCGAACACGTCTATCAGACGAGCTCGCGAGTGGTTTAGCTCTTGGCTCGGATTGCCTCGGTTTTTCGGAGGGGCAGAGAGGCACGAGAGATTCATACGTCGCGGCGGCGCGGCGTTTCTGAGGAGGCTCGAACCAAATCACGAGCGTGAAAAAGGGATACGAGTGTTGAGGGAACGGGGGAAAGAGAAGCGAACGAGATCAAAGGGTGGTACGTGCGGCGAGAGGAACCATGTCGAGTAAATATATCGTCAAATTCTCCGAGATTTTGCTCATGCCCGACCGCAACAGTAGCCTTTCGAAATTTTTCATTTCCAGATGATAAGAGTAAAATTCATGACTGATCAAATAGAAATTCTTGCGGAATTTAAAAACGAAATTACTTGTGTCATATTGTATACGATAGATTTCTAAAGATCTATGTTATAGTTATTTAAAGATTTTGTTCTTATCGAATTTATTAACGTACAAATAATGGATCACAAATATCGACACTAATTAGGTGTCGAAATATAATAAATCTTGAAAATGAGCTTCCACAGAAGTTGCAAATCTTTCTTAAAATTATTCCCTCATAGCAAACACATATTTCTCTCATTACTTATTTTCATAAGGACATTGTATACCGGTACTCATTTTCTTCCTCTTTATTTGAGGTTTTTTTTCTTAGAGAGTGGCGGGATTTGATAAAATCAACTTTGATTGGAATGTAGAGTTGCTTTACACGATTTACTATATATCTTTGATCAAAGCAATAAGATCAAAGTAGTACAAGAACGCGCTCGTTTCGCTGAGCAACGCGCAAGATTGCGTTATACTTGAATGTCACAAACGATATCCAAGACGGATTTAATAAAATCATCTCGCGCCACGAGAGCGAGAAGGACGAAGGGATGGAAAGAAAACTTGTTACTGCAGCCGTCAAGCTGTATATGGAAGAAAATGTTTTGTAGAAATACGAGGGTGCGATGGTGGCATACCCAGCGATGATGAAATGTTTCCTTTATAAGACTTAAACGCCTTATTCTTATGATGGATGCAAGCGAAACAAATTCAAGATATAATTTGTTTCGTAGAAATGCCTGGTACGTACTGCGGTATTCTCATTAAATACTTTCCGTCTGTTTCGTTTAATAGTTGTACTTTCGAAGAATGTAATGTATTTTTAGGTTTTATTGATTCAGTAACGTATTTATCGTCACATTCTTTCATCGACAGCGGATCTTAAATAGTAGCTCTATTTTGCAACGTTGTGGAACAGTATTATGAATCACGTATTACTAGATATGATATATCATGTTAAGGTAAATATTTAGAGAAACTTTTTGGAGAAAGTAAAAAAAAAATATAACAATTAAATCGTACGGTTTCGATTTTAATTATTCGGTTCCGTCAATTATTCAAATTATTTGATTCCGATCACACATTACGAAAATATATCAATCTTAATTCTCTGTACAATTTGTATTCAATTTTTGTTTTCTAATCTACTATAAGTGTCAGTAATTTGGTATGCTATATAGCCAAAGTTTGTTTCGCGATACAAAAATTCTGTAAAACAGATGGGAATAAATCGGTAGCGCGTGACGAGGCCCGACATTCTCTGGAAACAAGGTGTGACGATCGGGATGGACGGGATCCCCGGATCCCCCGCTGCAATTCATTTTTATCCCTTTTTCGATCAACGGACGACTGAATTATCCTCGTGAGGTCCCGGCGTAACCACACACGCGATGGATTACGCGGCGCACGTATCACACAGGGAATTCGGTAATGAAATGTCCAGCCTGTCGGGGGTAGCAATTTGCGTTACCGAGATGAAAAGTCGAATATTTGCTGATCCCCACCTTTCCCTCCTCCCCCTCTTTTCCTCGGGGCGAATTTTCGGATCTCGACTGTACGCCCGAGCGTAAACGTGCGCACGGGCGTACACGCTGGAATTTTAATCGCGAAACATTTTCGCAGGCACCGCCATTAATTTAACTGTTGTTAATGTTGACAATTAGCCCCGCGTGCGTTGCATACAAAGTAACGACCTGTTCCATTGAATTTCGCTATTTGCTACGTCATTTCGGGTTTTCCGTAGTGTATTTCTGGGACATGATGTATCGCGTTCATTGTTGTTCCCGGTGCATGTAAATTAGCATTTCAAGTGACTGCGCGTAAACAGCCGAAGTCGATATTTAGTACGGTGTTGGCTGCAACATTTCACGCAAACGACACGACCACAGTTAACGAAGACAGCTCGGTACAAATATAGGGGAGCGAGGGTTCACGACCCACGGCGGGCGGATAGGCGGGCGGCCAACTTGGTCGCGTGGAAGGAAGTACTTACTCTCTAACTAGGGGAATTCATAAAAAGCTCCAATGTTACATAATGCTCCAAGTTCGAATGCGAACTCGGCCGTCATGTGACGACGGAGGGAATGAAATTTCCGCGTCTTGATCTTCGTCCCTCCCCCTCCGCCCATTCCTCATTGAGTCGCACACAGATTCCACCCTCTCCTTCGCGGGAGAGAAGTTTCAATCGTTGGAATTACAATTTCGATCTTCAAATAGCCGAGTCTCCCCACCATCGTCGGGGTTAATATTTCATTCCTACTAGTCTTTAAACAGGCGAATCGATTCCTCAGATATCGAATTCCAGGACCGCATTATATTCGGGACCGGAACCAATTTAACCGGTGGACACAGTCACTCCCGGTACCGATTCGCCGAGATGAGAATTAAAACGATTTCCATAGACGTCGACGATCGAATTTCATCACCATTCGTGAATGTAATGAACGTAATGAATTTTTTGTCGTTTCTTAGAAAATAAAGTGATGCATTCTTTGACGATTATATTATATCTGTCATATGTATATGTATTATTGTATATATGTTTAGGGAAACCGGAGAGTAATGTCGTTTTTATAATGTAAACAGTATGTAGTTTTGTTATATAAATAATTTATTATTTATTTAATGTAATATAATTGCCATCATTTTCTGTGATTGTTGTCCACTTGTTTATTAATTTTTAATTCTTTTCTCGAAAAAGTTAACTTTGATTCTGTAACATGACAATGTTCTACTGTATATAGTGAAACAAGCACAACAAAAAATTGCAGCCTTAGGATAGCAAGTATTCCTTCACCTATTGTATTCGTCCCATCGAATATAATCTTTTTCGATCATTAGAGCACTTCTTACCATGAAGAAGCTTTGTAAGAGCAAATGATGTTTGAATCGCTTTACACACATTTTTCGAAAATTTTCTAAAGTCGGTTAATTTCTTCTCGAGAAAGGAATTAAAAATTAAATAAGTGGAAGATCATTATAGAAACTGATAACAATTATATTATTAAATAAATAATAAATTATATTAGCAAAATTACATATTGTTTACATTATTTATAAAAACAACATTTCTTTTCAGTCCTCATAATAATAAAAAATAAAAAAAAAAGTATGCACACATATTTAGCTACATTTTCAAATTGCTTTGAACACGATTTACACAGTAAATATTGTCGTACAAATAATATCACAGAATTAATCAACGTATCGCGAAATATCACGAATCAATTACAATGAAAGGTTTATTTTATTCCTTTGGTCAATAAATAATGATTCTACTAGCACGAATAAATTTTGATACACGCGCGCGTGGGAGAAGCACTTGAAATCGTTTATCAAACTATGAACCGATATTATTCATTCGTACCCTAAATTTGGAGCGCGACAATACTGACGCCGGACGTCGCAACGACGCGACGCTACACCTCCGCTTAATTGACCGGCACGGCACAAAGGAAGCTTAATTTCGCGCGAGTCGCAACCACGGTGAAAAGTTTCTCAGCTATTTGTTTTCAAAATTAAATGTCCACAGTCTGCACATTGTCAGCAAGATGAAAAGCAATTTATACGGCCCGGCCTGCGCGACGCTCGTCATCCACGGAGAGAACTATGTTAACACGAATGCCGCCTTTGAAATCGCGAGTTATCCCCCAAGCCAAGCCGCCGAGTGCAAACTTTCGCAAATTGAAGCCCGAACGGAATATTCCGGTAGTCAATGAAACGACTTACCACAACGCGGGGCACATAGATTTACCCCGTTGCCAACGCTTCGTTACCATTCACTGTACCGTATACCCTGGGAATCGTTATACATAAACGGATTCACTGGGTATTAAAAGGGCTTGGCTTGAAATGGTCGAAATGCATAGTACCGTTGTTAAAGATACAGATCAGAAACAGCGATTTTCAGTAGATTGCGACAGCTAACTCATCAAAATATAGTGAAGGTGCTTATTTTCTTTACACGAAGCTTGCCGAACGGCTGCGTGAAATCACCTAGCTTCAACCGTTTCGCTGCACTAGAGAATTTCACGTTCTGAAGCGGACTGGCGGTGCACTTTTAAGATGCTGGCCGGTCTCTCGCGTCGAAGTGTAGAAGGAGAAAAAGAGGAAAAAGAGTCTCGAGACGCGTGGAAACGACAAACAGGTGCGGCAAGAAGGACGTAAACTACTCCTCGAAGAGTCCCTTTTTATATTTCGGAGCGCAAATGCGTTTCAGGGTGACTCTCCGTCTAGTTCGTTTTCGCTACCCGCTTCTTTCGCGGCGACAAAATTGGACTTTCCCGAGAGACAGAGAGAGAGAGAGAGAGAGAGAGAGAGAGAGAGGGGGGAGTTTTTTTTTATCGGCTGTCCGCGTTATTTTTTATTGCAATTTGTAACGCATAGTTTCGTCGGTTGTCAAGTGGCACCTGTGACGTGTCGGCAGCCCTCGTGAATATTAATTGAATCCTACGGGTGACAGGTGACTGATCGATATGTACGGCCGTCCGGTCGGTCGCCGCGTCCTGTACGCTCTCGTTAAGCTCCGATGAAAGTTGATAGGATAAACGCGAGCTTGACAAATAAGAGCCGGCCGGCACGCGTCGCGCGGCTCCAAAAGGATTCTGCTTGGTCGATCGTGCGAGTACTCACCCACGCTTTCCGCGTGACGCACTTTCGGTACCGTCGTCCTTTCCAGTAATAATCGCTTTGTCACTTGATAGAAAATATATCCACAAAACTGTACGCGGTATCAATCAAGTGAAAACGAATTGCTCGAAATGGGACTCGAAATAAATTTGATTGATTACATTAATTCTTGGCCTCCGAGGAGGTCTGAGACTTTCGCGACTCAGATCGATTTCATCGCGACGTCGATGTCCGCATTTGTCGTCTATAAAGGCGCCGATCAAGTTACGGAGGACATCCACCCCGGTGATATAACATCACGGTCGCGACTCGCGTTACGTTGCCGTGACGGCGACTAACTCTCAAGGATCTCGACCACGCGACTCGAGCTTACGACGCGCAATTGCCTCGCGCATTCGGAAGCACACCGGGGTCGCGCACCAACGCCAACGGAACGCCGAGATTATGCGCTCGATGTCCCGCGATGAAAATCAGTCATTCGGCATCGACAACAAGGATGTTCCGCAGACTTATCATGACTTTGTCTAATCCGTTCTCCGATTCTCGGAATGTTAAATATGAACGTAAATGCGACTCTTAATTACACGATTTGATTGAGCCTTGAATAATTTCCGTGAAAGCGTGAGAATTAAATAAATGACTTTTATTTATTACTGATATTATGTAGAGAACTTCTCTTTAAAATTGTACAGATACGCACCTTAGGATTTAGGATTTACAGCGTTAAGGTATACGATTTACGATGTGAGAAATTTATGTTGGACGATAGAAAGCTTACAATCCTCTACGTCAGCTTTTGTTCATCCAGTGTATTGATTTATCGAGGAATCTGTCCTGTACAGTATCTTTCGAATCGTTATACAAACTAACAATAAGTTAAGCAGTTGCTGAAACTTTATGCTTGTTCTGTGTAAGGTGGAGTTTTATATTTTGGTATAAGTTTGATATCTATAAATCAGATTTTTCATCTAGGCTTCAAGGAAAGAGAAAAAGAAGAGAGAGAAATTAGATTAGATAGCGCTATTTATTGTTTTAAAATAATACTCTCTCAAGCGTTGGACCAATATACAATTTAATAGTAGAATGAGAGAAAGAGATAGAGAGAGAAGAAGAGGGCCAGGTGGAAAAGGGAAATTTTTCGAGTGCAACGTATGACGCGCATGTACGACATTCGTGATAGAATGTTGTCAGTACACTAGTAGCCTGCTTTTCGCGTATTAGAGCTCTTCGAAGGCAGGCTGCTGGAGGGTTTACACAGGATTTTCAGGGATTCGAACGTCGAGCTGTCAGTGCGGCGGAAAAGTTAGCCGACGTGCACCGTCGTTTGGCTTCCGTTTCTCGCGCGACGGGGATTTCTCAAATGTAAATTTAAAGTCGCGTCTACAGCCGGGTGCAAATTTCACCACTTTTGAGTCACGGCGGAGTGTGACACTTAGCCGTCACATTATACATGCATATTACATCTCGAATGAGAAACTTTTAAGTTTCCGCCGCATTAATTATGCGGTGCTCTTTAATCGCCGCTCCCGTCCGTCAATTAGCCAACAATATAAAGCTCCAAAAATTTCATTGGATTAAGATTTGTTTCATCAGCATATTCTGTCTTTTCCGTCAAGTTATTTTACTTCTGCCAGCTTGTTAGTGCACGCCCTTTCTAAAGATTGATGCAAATTATGTCGAATTTAGTACTCCGTTTTAGACAATCTCTATATTCTATGGTAACTCTTGATGCGTGCAAGATCATCGAAATAATTTATTGCTTGGTTTCTAAAGAAGGTAATATTTTTATTATTTATACATTGCTTTCGACTAAAACGCATTTTTATTTTTGTAATGTCTCATGTAACAATTTGATCAATCCGAGTTTATTACGTTTTAATGATTACGTTTTTTATAACATTCCATTAAAATTTTATTCTTATATATGATAGGTATTTTTATTTTATATCATTCTACTTAGGATATACATATATATATATATATATATCTCAATACATAAAAATATCCTTCCTGTTTGAGTAAAGTCGCTTTAAAAACAACATCTCACTAAATTTCTTCAGCTTGCGAAGCGAACAGAAAAACAGAATGCTTATATCTTAGTTTATCCACTATTCTCGTTTATACGTTGCTTTATATGGATGTTAAACGCTTACAAGGTGGAATTCTCATTTCATAAAGTGACGATATTGCTTACTCGTACAAATGCTCGTACGAGTCTGCCGCGACTTGGAGACACGCGCTCGTAAGCCCGGGCATAAACGTATGCATGAACACGTAAAGCACACGTTTACGCTCACATCGCATCGTACGGTGTGAGAAAAAAGGTATGGCGGTGGCATGGGGCAGAGGCCCGGATAATAAATGTGAACGCGCGGAGAGCAGTGAATAGCCGGAACCGCGTTGCCAACCCATCGCACTCATCTGCCTCCTCGTTGTCGTTCGCTTCATTATTTCTACACATTATTTCTGCTCTGTCACAGGGGGTTTTCTTCTTCATGCGGGGAAGGAAGGAGGAAGGTGGAAGGTATGAGGTGTAGAAAACATCCTTCTTGCTACTCTTTTCGCGACAGAGCGAAAAGGAAGAGGACGCGTTTCCGCGTGTTTCGGGTTATGAGGACACATCCTCTTTAACGTCAACCGGGAACTCTCTCTCTCCGATGGTTTTCATCCAAATTGGCGGTTTTTGTTTCGATACAACCGACGCTCGGCATTAGATTTTCGCGGCTGGAGTTTCACAGCGCTGACTAATTATATAGCGAGGACCTGAATTCGGTGAGGTCCGCGATGTACCGCGCCAAAAGGAAAATAATCTCGCGTTGAAAGGCGCGCCATTTCACAGGCATGACTTTATCTTCACTCTTTCCATGAAGCTCCAGACATTTTAAAATTTTTTACATCAGCTATGCAGTTTTTGCAGCAGGACACATAAAAGACTCTCCACTCGCGAATTAAGATGTAATTTACATAAGCAAATAGTACGTGACGGTAGTCCGAGGCTTAATTGGGTTGAAACACAACGCGTTTTAAAATAGTTTACGAAAATTTTTTAATGTGGAAACGCGAATGTTGGACGAGACAGATGTGTCCGCATCGAATTCGTGCGGAACGCGAGGCAAAGTGATCGCCGTAAAACGAGCAATTTATATATACGAGTTGCATCAATACACAGGCCTTTTTTTTCGTCAGTATTGAACATCAATCTTCTTCGCTCTACGCGCGGGGTATAGCTTGCGGTAACAATTTGCGGTACAATCGATCGAAAATCAGAAACCGCCGTGCCATGCCCTCTCATCGTATCTATACGGTTTCGCAAAACCGATCGTGCGGCGTAAGGGACAAAGGTAGTCAGAATTCAACGGTGTTCGGCAGATACCTAGCGGAGCAGAGAGATTGCGGGGAGAGGGGGAGGGGAGGGGGAGGGGACACCACGCATATCATTAATCTCACATAATTGTAATGCGTTCCCGCACGTGTGTGCAGGACGAGCGTGATGTCGCGGTCGGATATCGCGAACCAACGCTGCAATGCCTGCGAATACGCCCTTCTGCACCCAGTCAGCCGGTTACGAGAGCAACGTTTGACGATAGCCACTGTTTCAATGGATAAGAGCGAGGTCTTCGTTCGTGAACGCGATGGGATATTAGACGTGGTAGTTATCGTCTACTGAGTCTACTCGAAGAAGATTGACGATCCGTCGAGAACGCGGCGGGAATATAAGCTTGGCTCTTTTACAGGGTGTACCGTAACGTATAAAAACGCTCAATGGCTGTAACACGTAATCTATTCTACCGTGAAGAATCCTGACAATTCTGTCGATACATACATATTGGACATTATGTGGCACAAATGTTATTACTTTAGTTTTTATTGATTATATTGTACCTGGAGAGAAATGTGTAGATCAAACAAGAGCGAAATATTTCTGAGGAAAAACATTTCGGGGATCCGAAAGTCAAATTTTTGTTTTTCTTACATTCAAGTATATACATGGTACTTTTTCTTATACAAATCGATTGTTTCCGTCATGCGTATTTTTGGTATAAAAATATTAAGGATAAAAACATTTGAACTATGCTGAAAGTTATCAAAATTAAAAACTGCAGGTTTTTTAGGTTTACTTTTTCTGTCAAAAAATTTTGCTCGTGAATACACCCCGAAACTGCAAAAACGAAACATTAAACAACAAATAATTTGATTTACAATGGATTATACCGCGCAATGGCCATATGTTGATGCAGTTTTAGGTAACTTTTAAATGAGTAAGTGGATCCAAATAAACTTTTAAACGAACGTTTATTACAGTTTTATTATAGTATACGTAAAAAATTCGACTTAATTTGTTTCGACTAGTGTTATTTCTTCAAATTTGCGAATATTACAAAACGCGATTTTATATAAAAATCAATGCAAAAAATTTAATAACTTTTAAATCAATAAGAGAGAATTGTGCTCAGATTTTACACAAATGTAATAATAAAACAATCTATGAAATTTTGTAATTTTTGTTAATGTTCTCAAATGTGACACATACATGCGGTTATTTCGACCGAAGAACCGTGGTACCGATGGAAATCCAAATATTATGTAGGTTCACACACCTCTTTGTTTATTATAAATTTTGTATGATCCGTTTCTATATGCAATAATGTAATGTTGTAACGTACATATATACATAGCACTATGTAATTATTACATATGAAAATTTCTCTTTAACATTCTGCATACGAACGCTGCATCGCCACGCGTGTATTAATTACCGAGTGCATAAAGCAATTATATGCAATGTTAGCCGCGGGACGAATCTATTGATTTAAAATTCTTAATAATCATTGACATTTGGATAATTGACCTTCCGCCGTTACTGATTAATGGCTGTCATTGCCCGTGTCGGCCCGTATTCGAGAAATGGACCAGCACGAATTTGAATTCACGGAGTTAAATTCCCGTAAATTTTGATGGTTTCGCTATTATGTTGCCGCGCTACGACCGTCGTAACGACCGTTTCTGAAGAGATACATTAACGCGCTTGAAATTTCATTTATACGTATAATTAATGCATTGATTCATCCTCTTGTTATCAGCCCTTATTAATTAATATTACGCATAACGATTAAGAGAGTAAAATGTAATAATTGTTTCCAAAATACGCGCGTGTCTGTTTATTTGCTGACAATGTAATAAACGCTGGTAGTTTAATTGCTCTTCTCTCTAATGATTTTGTAAATACAGAGAGATATATAAAAAAATTCTGATTCTACAGTTTTCAATCATAAATATATTTTTCATTTATCTCCGATACGATATACCACTTGTGAGGACAATTTTACATTTTCGTGATTCATATTTTTAATACGGATGGTTAATTGCAGCAGAGCAAACAAGAGTATAATTCGCAATTTAATTCTTATTGCCGCGTAGTACGCATGTATATTATAAAAATATCGTTAAGGGATTAAATCGATATCATGTTGAATACGACCGCCTTTATAAATCAATTTCATATCGGCGGTCTAGCAGTAGTATTAACAGTTTTCGATACCGCAACGTTCTCTCGGCCAACTATTCGAGTCTCGATCGTGCCATCTGCACGACTTTGATACACTGCCAATATTATTCATAGGAAAGACATACAGACTGATTGAATTCCAAATGGCGTCGGTTCGGTAATGGAGAACGACGATAGGGTGGAGAAAGGTGCGGCGCAAGAAAGCGGAGGTTCTTTCGAGACCGATTTCGTTGTCGAATGCGGTGATCGGCGACGAGTAACTCGTCCGTCGATCGCGGCCTGTGCGCGCGCGCGCGCGCGCGTGTGTGTGCGTAAACACGCATGTCGTTCCACGCTTTCGACGGAAAAGCTGCTACGAAACGACGATTCTTTGCAATTCAATTTGACCGACGATTCCGCAAATCCGTCGATATTTGTGATCGTTTGGTAAAAAGGGATTGTCGCCACACTCTCGAGCGTAATGTCAAACGGCGCGCGTGTTTTTGAAAAGGAATTCCCTGCCTCTCAAAGGCCGTGGAAAAATATTTGTTTCGTGCGATTGACGACAATGCGCGTCGGCTGTAACCGACGATTTTTGACTTATACACGGAGGAGGGCACCGGAGATAAGTGCGCGACCGTTATGACGATTTATGCCTGTGTACGGGAGCGATTTTCGGACCTTTCCGTGCGCGGAGCACATTGTGGGAATATATATAGCCCAGCTGTAATATTCTATTTTAGTACTGCGCGCGGCACAAATTACGANAAAAAAAAAAAAAAAAGAAATGAAAAAAAGATCACGATTAATTTAAAAGGCCACACGCGCGCCACGAAGATTAAACTTTCCTCAGCTAAGTAGATTTAACATAAATTATACGTATTAGTGCTGCTTTTATAAAAAAAAAATTATTTTTATAATTTTATCAGAAATTTCTCTCTGAAAATATCATATATCTCTTATGACAAAATCTTATTTCACAATTATCATCTTGTTAAGTTGCTCGAATTATTTCATTCTCTTCTATTGGAATTAGTACTTCCAAGGAAACTCAAGTTCCAGGAGAAGACGTGATTGCCGGAGGAAATTAGCCGGTTTAAATACAGCTAATACGTCACCCAGTTTGACAGGTTTTTACTAGTTCCACGAGTTATGATTGATGCGCGTGTGTACATAGCGAAGCCGATTCGTTTCGTATCGCTATGATTTTCATACGGGACAATTTACAGACGGCACGTCCGGCTTTCATCGCGTAAGGTCGTGTATGATCGATGACGCCTAGCCTGGCGATAATTACTGGTATTATGAAGCGTTATCAGCTGGCTCATGGGTTGGGCGCGGGTAATACTGGCTCGATTTCGGCTGTTCGTATATCGAGAATTATGATGCTTCAATGAGGGTGTTGATTGCATTATGCGCTAATCAGCTTGACGTCGTGTAACCAAATTCAGCATCGGCTGACGCCTTCGTATGACAAACTCGATAGAGCGCGTAATCCGCTGGTACACGTGACGTACGCCGACGTACAATGTTGTCTCCACTTCAATTGATTGCCGTAGAAAAGACACACGAGACGGTTTTTCCTTACGAACGAATGCCAGAAAAATAAATTACTTGTTTTTCACTGAATCACAATTTTCTCTCAAAACTTGATAGAAATGTTTAAACAATTTTCGATGTCTTGGACCGATATTTATAGTCATTCTTTTAAGACAGTAAATATTATCTCATAAATCAATCACAAAGTATTAGCCTATCAAGATATTTATACTTAAAACGGACCATGAATGACTAAGGGAGCCGTAATCAAGACCTATGCAACTTGTGAAGTATCTTAAGACAAGCTGACAGTTGCGACGTTATCTGCGAAATATTTATTAGTTGATGCCCTACGCCAACGATGAATTAGTTGGAAACTTGTTAGGAGGATAAAGCGCGAGTTCGTGCTATCAGTTTAATAGGTGCATGCATCTCTCGGCGCGTCAAGTGATCCACAAGTGACCGTTCGAAGGATAGATACGGGATAAAGCGAGAGGCCGCATTGGCGTGAGGTATCCTGCAAACTGGCCGAATTCCTCGTTTCGTCGACGGCAAAGTATTGCCTGGCACTCTACGTGTCCCGAATGCTTCCACCCGCGGCTCGCCCGGAAGCAGCTGGGAAGGCTGGCGCGGTACAACCATGAGCCGGGCCTTAGCTGCTTTGCACATTGGTATTCTCGCTATTTCCAACTTACCGGGGCCGGTGTGTCTACCGGAGCGCAATTTCGCCGTATTTTTCCGATCGCCTTTTTCCCTTCCTCGTCCCCCGCTCGCCTCCTCGCCACGCTTCCTCCCGCGCGCGCGAGTACTTTTTGTTGTACATAAAGTGTATTCGCCACGCGATCGTCGATCCTTCTTTTGCGATAGCACGAGCGATTCCCGGGAAGTAGTTCCGCCGCTGGAACCGTGAAGTCGAGGGGCTTTTTCTTTGCATTTTCGGGGCACCGATCGAAAGCTGAGCGGAACAATACTTGTCACCGCGAATTAAAAAGTTAAGTAGCACAAGCGCCAAGTTATTACACGGCGATGGCAAAAATCTTGCGTTTTTCTTTATCGCACAATCGCGATTTGTTCCTTGCTTGGAAAGTGTTAATTTTGCTAATATGTTATAACAGTTACAATCACGAAGAATGATAATTAAAATACTTATTAAAAAGTATTATTAACTTTACATTTACGTCAAGCTTACTTTAACAATGGCTTTCATATTTTGTGTGCAGAATAATAGCACTCAAACTTTCTTATCAGTTTTGATAAAATTCTACACGCTTGTCGACGTTTCAAAGAAAGTTACTATGTTACAGACTATTCAACTGATATAGGAATTTAGGGAATGAAGATAAAAGATAGAAACAAGGAGCTCTCTAGAAAAAGCTGATGCGAGACATCAAGTTGTTCGATCCCCGCCGTTCGGAATTCGTATTGACGTAATAGCGCGGAATGAGACGCTGTGCGATTTCATCCAAAATGGTCTTCTATTGTCGAAACGTGACAAATAATGCATTCTGATGATGGACAGTTTGCAAATACATAATAATAATGTCGATCAGAGTGTGGTTTACCCAATGGCCCGATCATTACTGTTAATTAATAGGTAATGCATGATCGATTGCGTTTCCCTATTTGAGTGTAATAGAATTCTTAATCGTTATTAGTGTATGATTATAATTTTTTCTATTTTTAATAAATAATGAGATGATACAAAATTTATCTGTACATCTTGTGGCATTACATTTATTACATTATATTAATTTTGTAAGATGCTTTGTTACCTCTGGAACCCTTTTTGATTTATATTTTATTTTTCTGTTTTTATTTTTCCTGGTTTTCTTTATTTGAATTCAACTTGTATTATTTTTCCTGATTGAAGGCCAATGCATTTAGAACACAATCGGCACGTAAAAGAAAAACGAAAAATTTCGACTTGTACCACTTTTCTTGCGAGTGAGCGACATGTTATTTAATAATACATATATCGTGTTGCGCGTATTTGTATTGTAGCGAAAGCTCATTTCGCGCGAAACCTCATCTCTGTCAGATTCGATCTTTCGATACAACATGCACAAAAACATTGAACTTACTTTTTTATTTTACCGAATCTATGAATTCATTGACTTCATGGGCGGTCTCTCTCAGCAGAAATGCACCCTGAGGAGCTTCCGCGCGCATTGAAATTCCAGGAGATACGTACATTCCGCCATTCGGTATTCGAGTGGAATATATCGAAATCCGACGCGCCGTGCACGCACCGACGCCTCACGTAACGCGACTTGTACTCCTCGCGAGCAGAAATAAAGTCAGAGACATTTGGTTAAATGCTGGTTACATTGCTCGACCTGATTTCCTACGCTCTCTGCCCCTGCAGGCTAAACGAGAATGTCACGAGCCCGCATGCTGGAATCCGATACGAGCCCTAACTTCGCGCTCGTAACCCGCGGCGATGCACGATTGTTACAATCCTAGGATCGTTTCATGAATTTTACATTGCGGTGACGAACTATTATTAAATTCCAATAGAGACAATTGACGTTCTCGGATGGGGAAATTAAACGGAATTGCGGTATAATACCGACGCGGAGTTGAAGGGCTGCGAGCTGCGAAGGTTACGAGGAACGTGCCTCGCGCGTTGCTCGCGGGATGCAACTCTGAAGATGCGGGCGATAATCTCTGAGGAATTTAAGGATAAAAGCGATTATCCTCTCCTTTCTCCCTCCTTCCTCTCTCTTGCCTTTGGCCTTCAACGGTAGGAAAACGTTCTTAAAACAGCTATAGTGGAAAGAGGAAACGTGTATTTGATAATCGATGTAGCGTGCATCCACCTGAGTCCAATACCTGCCATCCGGTCGACCCGAGAGAAATTTCTATTTCGAAGTACCGGCGCGCCATCGTAGCAAAGCCGCGCATTGTGTGCCGGAGAATGGCATAACCGCGGGTACGATGAAATTCTAATCGAGACCGGCGTGTGACTCGCAGCGAACTCATTTTGCGAGAACTTTTTGAAGAGCAATGGTGACAGGCGAACGCGTGCTGTTTCGACGGCGATGGAAGAATGATTCTATGCCAAAAATATATACGCCGAATAAATTCCAGAATATACAAAGTAGAACTTATTGTATTTAGAATTTTTTATAAATTTTCTAAATTACTACTCGTTTTTTCGGATGAAGTCGAGAAACTGTTTTTACTGCTAATTTCAACTAATTGACATTAATTAGTCATTTGTCAATTATTTACGATTTATGGATTATTCTTGAAAAGATATGTAGCATTTTTACCTCGCAACATTTATTTCAGTTCGAAATGAATACACGTTTAATGAGAATTATTGTTAATTATTGTTTTATACAAATCTTTATAAAAACTTTAAATTATTTTACATATTATAACTGTTCTATTTAAATTTACAGTTACCTCGGACGAATTTTAAAAAATGGACTTTTTAAATACATTTTTAATAATCACTTTAATTATCTTAGTATATGGTCCTAACAACTGATTTATAAATATTTTGCTGTCTCTGAAGTACAAGTCGAGGTATGACCGAACCAACTCGCCGCGATGAAATCTTATTTTTCGTAATATTTTCCGCAAGTTAATCAATCAAATTATCTGCGAACAATATTGATGGAGAGTTCACCGATATGCAACGTTTTTCCGACCGACGCGAAATATTTTACGCTACTTGGTTGAGTGAGTTTACGATACAAATTACGAATGCCTCGCGCTCGAGATAGTAGGCGGGCTGTATCGGGTAAGTACATACTTCAGACGGCAACTGCAAGTGTTCGCTGCGGTAGCTTCCCGCTACTTTAACTTTACTTTTTTGCTGCCGCCCGATTTCACCGACACGCGGAAACTTTGCTCCTCTTCTTCCTCATCTCTTTCACTCTCTCTCTCTCTCTTCCCTTTATTCATACCTACTATTTTAAATTTCTGAGTGAGCTTGCCAACGAAACAAGATTGTCTAAATCAAAGTAACTCGAGAAGTCAGTGCCTGCAGCGGACGGTCCTTTCATCAGCTTTGTAACCGATGAACTAAGGAAAACATGAGCCTCGCTGCTCCTCTTGTACGTTTCACTAATTCACAAACGGCGCGAAAATATCCTCGTCAACGTATTTTACATTTATTCTTCACTGTCGTATTTACGATAGAAATAACAAGTCTGTTAATCCTTTCCTTTCTTAAGTCGAGGAATGGATATCCCCTTCTTTCTAATTTGTATACAAAGATCTTTATAAGCAAGCTTGAAGGAGATTCTCTCATCTTATCATACAATGTAAGAATTTGATCAATTTCAAAAATTAGTTTATGATTAATATATATGCATTAATGATTTAAAAAAATTTTTTGATCGTATAGTTTTCTTTGAATAACTTTCTAAAATAACATTCAGTTTTATAGAATAGAGAGTTTTCAGTAATTTAATTTTGTAAACAAAATTTTGAAAAGTTATATATGTAAAAATAAATAAAATTTAAAGAATGTTTTAAAATTGAGAAAATAAGGTTTCATGTTATTTTCGTGTATGAAATGTTCATGAATTATATAATTCTCTTTAAATATGACATTACTGTAGTGAGAGAAAATGGCAATTTCGCTTGTTGTTATATTTAAATCATTATTATAAACAATTCTTTTTTAATTTATTCTACTTCAATATTTATCAATAAAGAAGTTATTTTTAAATAATAAATAATCGTTTCTATTGCTTAAATTTTGTTCATTATTTATTATTTGGAGATCGCAGTTCTAAAAGCTTTTATATTAAAGAGTATATATAAATGAAAATCACATGATGACTCTTCCCTATTTTTTTAAACTATAGAATCTTCTTAATATAATTCTTTATTATGCTGATTATCTGAGGAAGAGAAAAGAAGAAAAGAACAGGAGCTGCAACAGGAAAAATGCTTTTCCTTCCTTTTATATTTTTATAAAATACTTCTACATTCTGCACGATAAACGGAATTAACTCGCGCGTATACGTGATAACGTATTTCACAATCAACGCGTAAAAGCGCTCATCGCACAACATTTGCGTAATGTCGCATAATAACGTGACTTCGTATCGATCCCACGGTATCTCCGTGAGCACGTTAGACGTTTTTTTATCCATTTTTAATGATGCTTGCGACTCGAATGTGTCGTGCCTCTTCTCATCGTCCATTCACGATCGCCGGCGAGGAGCGACTCGCCCACGATCGATGGCTTTGAGCCGAGAAAAACGAGCCGCGAGGGACGATTACCTCAGGCATGCCTGTTGCGGAAGCGAGCCACCGGTAACTGCCACGAAACACGAGAAAACCGTAGGAAACTCGTAGGCAATAACTGCGCGAGGAAAATCAACGATGCCATCAGACAGTGATAGAAGCACACGTGTACGAGACAACGTGTGATCTATATTCGAGATAAATGATTCTAAATTACGACGTTGGAGAATATCATTAATATATGTACATTCTACAAAATTTACGAATTAAAAGCACTATTGAATTATGTCGCGTGAACAGTACGAGAATCTAATCGTTAGCCTTTTTATGGTAGATGGAACTTTAAGATACGATGAAAAATGGGTCCCACAGAATAACGAACGCAATATACGAACTCATTGCACTGCTCACTGCACTGTTACACTCGTAAATTGAACCTAATTGTACCTCATTTTTAAATTATTCCTATATCGCTATTGCTCCTGCCTCATATGCCATTAATTTAACTGAAACAATGGAGTTTAAACAATCTGACTGAAGAAATTTATTAAATTTGATTCAAATTTATTTTAACATTCACTAGGTGCACACGTTAATATGAACACTGTTTACTTTGAAATTAAGCAATTCAACCACAGAGATGAGTTGGTTAGATATAATTGTTTTAACAACTATGCGTTTCGTGTTAAAATAATAAATTTCGACATGGAAATTAAAAGCAACAAAATATTATTTAACTCAAGAAATTAGTTTAAATTTGATCCTTTAATATTTAATAGTGTAAATCTTATGTATCGCCTTCTCACTAAACCAGAAGTTTCGTGGCAACTGACCACGTTTCTTCAAAGAATTTGAAGAGATACTTCGTTACTGATACCTGACAGTAGCTTGCGTAAAACGCACGAATGAATTGTAGAGGCTCGTGTCGTACTTGATAGAATTGGTGGTCGGAAAGGCGCGGAAAACAAAATTGTTTAGTTAGGCTGAGAAACAGATTTGTAGGAGCGGGAATTTTTGGCACCCGTTCAGGTACACAAAGCCCCTACGTGGACAAATACACATATTGGGCTGTGGTGCCTGTGTGCGGAGTCAGGCGAGTCTGCCTCTATCCGCGTACCCTAGTAACGTACGACCCGCTCGTACGTTTTCCGCACATGTTGAGGCGAGTATATTTTAGCATTCGCGCGCGTGCAGAGAAACGCGGGATACCTCGCTACTGGAAGCCTTCCAAACGGTACGAAAAACTAAAACGGTTCGCAAAGTCGGCAGAAATATGGCAACCGTATACGTATAGCCCCGGTCTCGTATATCAAATATTACTGCGAAATACCCCGGTATCGCGATATCCTTGCGCCGAGCAACTCTTTTTTTTTTTGTAACGCAGCACGTATGCGCTTCACCTTACGCGAGCCGAGTCCTGAAGGACCTGCGATAACGCACATTTCCAAATCCACAAAGACGGACGTCGCGATGTAATGCCGCGGATCGTCAACGCCGGACTTGGCCGTGATATGATAATCCGAGAAAATGTAGTCGCAATTTTTTTCAGGCTAAATCCCTATTTTATGCCTAAATTCGCTGTCAGAAGAAACTTTGTCTTTTACAATTTAAAGAAGAAAGCGACACACGCATTGCACACACATATACCAAATATTATTTAACATTTTGCAACATTGTGTATATGTATGAAAAAGACAAAATTTCTATTGACAGCTATAAAGTATTAACTTGTTGCGCATGTAACGTACATAAAACATAATAGAAGAGTCGCGTCCATTGAATCATTCGAAGAAAACATGCGGAAAATGTGTTTTCTGAGGGGACAGTTAAAATGGTAACGAAAAATGAAGAAAGGTTTTCACAGACTTACCCAATGGATGTTCAAGAGGTCAGCTGTGTCTACTGCAACGATTGAAGGTTATAGATAGTTGGTCAGATGTCTTCTGCAAGTTGAGCTTGAAGTAGGGCGACCCTGACTGTAGTCAGCAGATTCTCGGTAGATCTTCAAAGTTCTGATGGGGCTCTTCTGCGATAACGATACGCGTGTGACTGGAATAATTAAACAGAAACTTGCTCGTATCACCAAGTAATAAGGCAGACCCACGTACGCACTTAAAAATTATAATGATACTTCGAGAATAAGTATAAAATTGAAGTTAATAATTGGTTTAATTACGGTGAAGATTTAAAAAAATCTGAGAGAGAGAGAGAAAATTAATATTCACATGATGACATACTATATTGTAATATTTCATTACATATATATAATTAATGAAAATAATTAATAAAAAATTAATTAATAAAGATTTAAAAATGAGAGATTTATGAAAAAATCATAGTCTATTCAAATTTCTAAAAACTAAATATAATTAGATTAACAAATTAAACATTTTTCAAATAAGTCATATATTTTTTAAGAAAATAGTTCATATTGATAAAAAAATATAATTTTATAGAATAGCGTTTAAAAGATTAAACTGATATTAACTTACATCGTATATGTATAGCTTTAAATTGCTATTTTTAATTAACATAAAGGTATTACTATGTGTTTCATTGTAAGTATAAAAACTGTAATAAAATAAAGGATCTATAAGATCTGGCAATTGATAAATTCAAACTATCCATTAATATTTACATACAATTTAATAAATAAATCAAATTTTTCTCTTTGACTTTTATGTGCAATATTGCAAATGTTTTTATTCTAAATGTAATAAATGTAAATTTATTCTAAATATAAATTTATTCTAAATTTATAAGTGAGATTCATATGTTATTCTTGTCTTAAGGCAATAAGTCAATCTTATTTAATTTGATGGAGGAGAATAGGAATTATAAACTTCATTTTAATATTACTTTATTTTTATATTGCATAAGATTGTAATAAGATTAAATACGTCAAGAATATTTTTAGTCTTGTTTTTAGAAATCTTTTCTAAAATGAGAATGGCTGAAATAATTTCAAGACAATGTTTTATGCTCTAGTTTTTATCTTTAGTAACGCATAATACTGTCTTGCATTGGGTTAATAATTATAACTATCAATAATTAAAAGTATAGTTACTGATTAGAATAAACGATTAAATAATTTTAGTTGCATTGAAATAAATTTTAAGTAGCAATTTTTTGGTAAAACATAAATCAATTAAAATAAACAATTAAATAAATTGTTGGATTTAATTGTAATTAATTCATTCAGTTGATTGAAAACAATTAACTATTGCTGATTCAAGAATTAATCATTAATTATTAATCGTTAGGTTTAATCACTAATTTATAAGATTAATTGCTGAATAGCATTATTGATTAATATAATAAATAAAATAATTTATCAAATGTTGATTTATCAAATGTTGATTTATCAAATGTTGATTTATCAAATAATTTGAGTATCTTTTCGAAATGATAAACATATTCTAATTAAATTTTTTAATAAATTTTTAATTGGTCGTACAAATTATATAGTATTATTACGAACAATAATTAAGATATGATTAAAAATTAATAATTAATGATTAAATACTGATTTGATTAATGATAATTGATTTATTTCAATAATCGATTAAATAATTTATGCTTATGTTATCATTAATTTTTAGTTAATTACATTAGTTAAAAAAAAACATTATTTTACGGGAATTACTTTAATTAATTAATTATCAAAATCGTTTGACATTAATTTTATTAATTTATTAAAATAATTATTATTATACATATTTTAAATTTTTACTCAATTATTTTAATTAAATATAAATTAATCGATCATTGTCCAACACTGTTGGCTTGTATCTGTAGTTTTAAACTAAAGTGTTTTCTGTTTGTGATAACAAATCGCTGTATACAATAAATAAATAAAAGAATTACTAACTTTATTTTTATATGTATTATGAAAATAACATCGTATAATAATGAATAGTTCGATGTACATTTAAATACGAGTTTTTGACCGTTATAAATTTCATTATTGTCATATTGATATTTTATTTGGTACAGCCATATTAAGAATAGAGTATTATATTGATGCTCTATTCTGGGGATTATTATTTGTAAAGGGATAACATTAACTTAATTTATTCCAACTACATTCTACAATTTTCTATAAATACATTCTACATTACAATGCAGCAAAAAGTAATTAAGTTATAAGGTTGTTAATATATCCGATTCCAATATATTGATAAAACAAAAATATAATATTAAAATTAAAAAAATGAAATATAATTTGCATTGATATTTCTGATAAAATCTGAATATTCTATGATTCTTGGATTATTGTTTACATACATGACACGTAAAATATAGATGACACAATTTACACTGTATACACGTAATGCAGAACATTTATATTTTACGTGTAAACACCCAACCCTGGTGTATATCGTGTCTTAAAAAATTATTTTACATTCGTAACGTCACACAGCAAAACGGTATACGAATTGCGGCCACAATGAGAATAGGCAATTACACGCACGGTAACAGACAAGTAATTACAAATAAATAAAAAAATCGCTCACCTGGAGATTGCTCCGCCGCCGCCGTCACCTGATGCCTCCCCGAGCCACCGCTGCTCCTCTTCCGCTGGATCATTGCCTCACGCACACGCGTACAATATTCGTCCGCGAAGATAAAGTTACGATCGCGCACGCACCGATCACCGAAAATATGACAATCGCGCGACACCATACGGCACTCTCGTTGATCACACGTAACTGTTATCGCGCGACGAGACAAAACGCGTATGCACTGTTAGGTTATATTAATTGTAAGTTACGATCCGCCAAATATTCGTGACTATCGCGTAACGTAGCGTTTCCAAGGATACATTCCGAATTTGCGCATCAAACGCAAAGAGCATTATTCATCCTTGTTTACCGTTCGATATGAATAACAAGGACAAATCATGCTCTGTGCGTTTGATGTGTAATTCGAAACGGACCCTTTATGCGAAGACGCCGCGGCGCGCCGCTCACGCGAAAGTCGAATGGAAGGGATGTTATATGTACATACATACGCAGTGCGTACTACGCACAGGCACGTATATGCGTGCTCAGCGTCGTTCAGTGTGCGTACCTTCTCCGTTCCGTTTCTCGCGTGACCGCCTCCTAAATTGGGAGAGAAGAGATACAATTATCGCGGCAAACGTATTGCTAATAACGCGGTGTGACAATTACCCCCAACATAACGCCACCAAATGCGCGCCAATTCTGCACGCGTTACCAACCGCGGAGACGCTACACTCCGTTCATTACTCCGCTCACTTCGTGTACTTCCGCGCTTCGGATAACGAACACGTACGCTTGGTTATGAGACTACTTCTCTCGCGAGATTGCTGTCTCGAGTAACTGGAGTGCGAAATACGACTAGACGAGTGTCCGCGGAACGCGAGGCCTGAAAAGTACGGTCGTCTTTCGATGGATTGTCGAACAGATCTCGCGTCTCGATGGACATTTTCCCACGCACAGACGCCAAAATCTTACCGGTCGTTTTCTCTGTCGACAAATGTTGATACTAATTGCATTATATGATGCGAAAGGGAGCCCTCTTTATGCGAAGACGTCGCGTTGCGTCGCGCCGCTCACGCGAAGATCGAATAGATGTATGTACGCACAGGCTCGTATATGCGTACTCAGTGCGTCGTTCAGTGCGCGTACCTGCAATTCGAAACGGACCCCTTTATATGCGGAGACGACGCGCCGCGCCGCGCCGCGCCGCTCCGCGTCACTCACGCGAAGGTCGAATAGAATGGTTGTATGTATACAGTGCGTACTACACACAGGCTCGTGTTTATATGCGTGCTTAGCGTCGTTCAGTGCGCGTACCCTTTTCATTCCGTTTCTCGCGTGGCCGCCTCCTCAATCGCGGGAGAGATACCGTTACGGGAGACACTGTTATCGCGGTGAACGAATCGCTAATGACAGTGACAATGATCTCCAACATAATGCCACCAAATACGCGCCAATTCTGCACGCGTTACCAACCGCGGAGACACTACACCCCGTTCACACCTTCGTGCTCTTCAGTGTACTTTCCGCGCTTCGGGTAACGACTAATGAGCACGTACGCTTGGTTATGCGACTACTTTTCTCGCGAGATTGTTGTCTCAAGTAACCGGAATGCGAAATACGACTAGACGAGTGTCCGCGGAACGCGAGGCCTGAAAAGTACGGTTGTCTTTTGTGATGGATTGTCGAACAGATCTCGAACAAATCTCGCGTCTCGATGGACATCTCCCACGCACAAACGCCGTAGTTTTGCCGGTCGTTCTCTCTGTCAACAGGTGTCGATACTAATTACGTATGTACTTATTAATTGATCTTGCCCTTCAGCTCGCGATATTTAATTAGTCAGAATCTAACGCATTTCATAGATATTCATCTTGGTTTACCTTTTATTTTCAGTCATTCGCATCATAGTACGACATAACCGCTTCGAGGCGCGTTTATGGCTCGTTATTCAAGTCGCGGGCGGCACTCGAAGTACATGTACAGACGAGTGCGTTCAGAGCGTCGTCGTTGCCGCGGTGATGCATGAAGTTGCCCGCATGATACTCGAATTCCGTCTGTTAGAGACTCACTCGCTGCGTCAATTGGTGCTAATTTGCATTGTGTTGCGGGACCGTCGAACGGATCGTAATTTAGTAGGTATTACAATCGCAGTCCTTTCACGCCGTTCCTGTAATATAGAGCTAATGCTACGTAATAAAATACGCGTCGTGTGCTATTAACGTCGGGTATGTCGGGTGTATTGTCGTACGAGCGTCGTATTCCGGTAATCATTGATATGATTACCGGAATACGATGCTCGTACGATCGAGCACCTAACCTAACCCTTTCTTCGCGAGTGAATGTTGTGTGAATAAACTTTGAGGAAACAACAACCATGGAGCAAGATAGGACGAGCGCGAGGAGGAGGAGGCCAGGATGGCATCGTGCGATAGCGGAACAACTACGAGGGTAAGCAATTATTTACCTATTTGTCAGTTGCATAATTAATTGTTTATTACTGTGATGATTGCGCGGGGTACCATTTCGTGTATGCATTTCGGAGTATTGTGTAATGTAATGCATAGAAAATAATTTTGATTATATTAAACTACTGAAACACTATTTAATAAAATGTTCATCAATATTTTTAACCCTTTCCCTACTATCCTGGGTATTTCATGTTCAACTGATTTTTTCGGTGGATTTTTTTGTATGGATGTTCATGTTTGTACAAGTTTGTGGATTATTAAATCGTATACTACATTTTATTTTCTAAAGTAAAGTTTCAACATTTGTTTTAGACAGCTGGAAGGACACACAGGAAAATATCAATTCTGTTGGTAAGAAAAACGTTTACTCAATGTACATTTTTTCTTTTGGTAAGTAACGATAATCTTTAACAAAGAATATTTTCTTGATAAGTGTCTTAAAATATACTTGTCACAAATTTTAGAAAAATTCATTATCATGTACTGGAAAAAAGAATATATATATTTTTGAAGAATATTATAAAATTGAAATCGAAAGAAAAGTCAGAATAATAAGTAAATTGAATTTTAGTTTTAACTTAATATTTTTGATTGAAATAAATTATTAGGATTCAGAATATATTTTGAATAAATTTGATGCTGATGAACTTGAAATAGATTTGTGGATATATGAGAACTTGGGAAATATGTAATATTTACTTAATTCAAATATATATCTTTCTATATTCTATGTGTACATAGAAGTTTATTTTAAGTAAATATTTCTTGTTTCAGGTAAATGATAAGTGCATATTTTAAGTATTACTATCAAGAAAATATTCTTTGCAAAGATAACCATTACTTAAAAGAAGAAAACTAAAAATTGAATAATCACTTTTCTCGACAGAAGAATGACATTTTTCTGTGTATGTTAATGAATTTTTAGAGATATTTGGAACCATTTTAAATAGCTGAAAAAATTAGCAAATTTGAGATGCCCAGGATGATAAGGATGAGAACCGTTTTGAGCATGGTATCATAAGGATTAATAAAATATTCAATATTTACATATGCTAAATTGCGTTAAGGAAATCCTAAAGCAAATCACGGAAATTTCTTTATTAGAAATGATCTTTGAATTTACAGATTTCCAAGTTCTTTTACATAATTAAAGCACGTACAAAATAAAGATAGCAGAGGATGATTTCATGCTAATAACAAAAAAATTTTTTTAACACATTAAGAATTTTTTCATTATTATCATGAAATCATTCTTTGGCCTCTTTATTTTTGTATGTACTTTAATTGTGTAAAAGAGAATTTGGAATTCTTTAAAGCCAATTTAAAGGTATTTTCTAAAAAACTGTTGGTAATTTACTTTAGGATCCACGAAAAAATATGTCTTATAAGTTAGTGGAACAAAGGGAGCAAAATCAATTAAAACTATTTTTTTTATTTGTTGCTCATTTTATTTGCTCATAAAAGTTATCAAAGAAAAAAATTTGTTCTAAATATTTGTTGATTAGCATTTGTGTATTGCAGGTCAACGTGGCATTACAACTCTGCTGCTGCGCGTCGGTGAGTGACGCTTATCTTAAATTGGAATAATGAATCCGTATAATTTAATATTAAAATGTATGAAAATATGTGAAAAAGTTTCGAAATACTCGAAAGCAAAAATGCTTTATACCTTTCTCAAAATTTGGAAAGCGGAAGAAGTGATAATTATGTATCTGTAATAAGGCGTATGCGTAAAAATCACTTAATATATATTTTGATACATTTTGACATATTTTGATGCATATTGCATTATCAAAATTGAATAAAATAACGATTACAATGAGAATAACGCGACAGATTCACAAGACAGATATTTTTAAGTGATAATGTTTTTCTAATAATAATCTTACGCCTTTGCTTCATACCCAGCAAACTACTAGGATTATCTTTAGCCACATGATAATGTGCATAATACAAACTTCATGAAGCATTCAAGCAATTTGCATTCGGGAGCCTGTTTTCCGCTCTGAATTAACCGTGATATATACGTACAGCAACTAAACATTCGAAACTATTTAGAAATTTTGGATAGAAGTAGTTATATGTTAACTGTGTAAATTCAATGAGGAAAATTGGATATGCACGATATGCATGATATGTAGGAAAGGACATAACGTTAAAAATGATTTGATAAGCACAAACTTATAATTTCCAAATCATGTAATATATATGTAATAAAATGAATTTTATCAAGTTGTGTAATATATTTTATAAACATTACGTAAAAGAGATTTTTCAAGATCTCCTACATACATTTTTATAAGATATATCTATTTTAATTATATAATAAACAACACAACAATTATATGAAAATATTTGTTTTATTGCATAAAATTGCTGTTGTTAATATTTATGTCACCATTTATTTTCTGAATGTCAAGCCGTCTTTGACTGTGTTCAAAATTTATTTAGTGATATTTTTATCAAAGCGAATGTGGATTTAATATTGAGATTATATTAATTCATTCAAATAATTTGATAAATGAACAATTTTTTAATGAATGAATATTGTGCTTTTTTCCTACATATCTATGCATATTCTGTGCCTCTTATTTTCTCTATTACTACAGCGGATGCTGAAAGAGCATACAATACCCAACGAACGAAAAATTGCGCTTGCTTTTTCACAGCTAAACAGTATTTATCGGTTTTTCTACATTAGAACGATATAGCGCGACAGAATTTTGCCATCGTTTCCCCTTGGTATATCGAAAATATATCCCCTTGTTTTTCGTAAACATAGCCCAAGCTTTTATCCGATGGAATCCTAACTGAGTTCAAACTGATTATAATGAAAATTGAAGCTGCTATTGTGGCGCGGTCCGGATTCCGGCGTGTTCCCGGAAAATTGAATTGTACGACGGAGAACTGTCCGGGGTGAGAGAAGCGGCGCGCGGTATCCTCCGTGGAAAACAGCTAGGTGGGACTAATTTTCAATTTAACCGTTCAGAATGAACGGTCGTGAACAAACTCGCCGCGTTTGTTTCTGCGCTCAGCAGATTGCGACATTATTGCCAACATTCTCCAAGTAGTAAACTGTCTTCGTTACTTGAAAGATTACCGTTTGCAAGAGATTGGGACGTGAGCAAAAGGACGTGCGCAAGAGTGCTGCTCGACTATTTGCATGAGCAGATCTCACTTCTGCAGACTACATGTTAATTGCATGTCAGTCGTTACATTTTATATAACCAAGATCAGCTCTCTCATGTTTAAAATAGCGATTTGCTTAAGAATTCGCGTTTCTTGCTTGCTTTTTCCTTTTTATTGCGCCATCGTTTCTCCACCCCCTATATTTAGTTACCTTATGCTGGACTGGATATTGAATATGGAAATTCGTAGCGTTCAGAATCGCGAAGAAAATCAGAATTACGCGTGTGGTAATAACATAATAATGATGTCGGGGTAGACGGTAGAATGGTTGGAAATTGCACCCGTAGATAAAGAGAAAGGTACCAATAAGCTGACAGTGTAATCTACATAACTACACGTTTCTTAAGACGTATTGAAGTACGGCGTGGTGCGGTGTATGAACTCGCGCGCGATTCTCGAGAAATGCGAGCGGTAATTTGTTACGACTGTGCGGATGCATTTTGATCAAGTTACCTTTGTTACCACCTCACTGTTCCATTGGTCAATGGCGTCCAAGAGGAGTGACTTTGGCCGCATCTGCATACGGCATAAATCACAACCCTCGGTACTCGAAATGCACGGTAGACGTGCATAATCGTGAGACAGGATGTATTTGCGTTACATGCGGCACGCCACTAATCGCTTAATACAATAATATGATTTCGCGCAGCTCCCTGTCAAGATAAATATACATGTTTAAGATGTACGTTCGCGCGCATCGCAGTGTCACGCGCGATGTTAATTACGCGCCTTGCGCCAACATGACTGGGCGATATTGTTTTAAAGTATGCCACGTCTTTTGTAAATCATCGAATTAATTGGACTCTCGTCCGACTAACACAAGGCATATTTATTAAAAATACTTTCTTTTATTATTTAACAGATAATTTGAATATTTTAAAGTTTAAATAATTTATGCTTGATCGTTTGATCTGAGAGATACGGGATATCTTCTCGATATTCCAATATTCATTAATTTCAGATGATATATCTCTCTCGCGGAAGAGGGTCAGTCGTGTTCGCAGTTTCCATTTTTAACCTCGGCAAAAACTGACAGCTGTCAAATCACGAGAAATGCATATCGTATGAAGCTTAGCCGGATACAATTCCGGTGGAAACAAGTTTAAAGGCGATAATACTTTGACATTTTTTTACGCGAATCATACATCTATGACCAATGTGGCAAGTTGGAAATCGATACTTTGTACGAAATACTATGTGCGCTTGTGTGTTTATATATATAATATATTAAATTTTATTCGAATATATCGCATCGTGTGACATTTAGTGCAAAACGGTGACGTATTACGTCCACGATACCATATAACGTATCAACAAGCGTGTAATTTGGCGACCATAGTCACTCTCCGAGTGTCAGTCTCTGCAAAATGAGATGACACTCTCTCTGGCATCCTCCTTTCCTTGCACTAAAATATTATAATTCAAATTGTATCTAATTGTCACAGATCTCTCGTCGCGCGACGTTAATACATTGCTCATTTACGACACACAGTTCAAAAACAAGATATTTTAGTTTAAATAGTTTTAAATTATTAAAATTTATATTATTTTTACATGCAATTTTTTCTCTGTGTAATGGATTTAATCTGTTGATTAGAGAAAAAGTATCATTAGCTTTATTTTTCAATACATTCTAAACATTTTTTTGCAGACAAGTAAAATATGACAATTTTTTAGTTATGTCATTGTTGCAGCAAATGAGCAATATAATTATCTCTCGGTGATAATGTGTATTCAAAAGCACTCGGAAATACTCGTACACAGTTGATGCGTATTCCACTTCCGTGCGCACTTTCGAGCTCGTGTAACTGATAAGTATTAATCATCACGTAGGCGTCGTATCGGTATGCGAAGACACAGCCCGGCACAGAGATTTACCCGACGCTAACTCTCACGCAAACAGATCCATCGAGCATCCTTACCCTAAATCCGCATGCGAAGTTTGAGCGCATGGCTAATTGTTTACTATTTGCACAGTGTCTAAGCAAGCTAAGGGCGGCAGTTTCACAGGCCGCAAACCGGGTGGCCGGGTGGTCTTCCCGAGTTCCGCCATCGGGATACCTCTGCAATTTATTCGATGGATAGGATTCATTTCTCTCGACATATATATTTAAGAAGAATGTTTGATAATCTACCTCGGTAACTTTGAATGAACGGCGTACTACGAAATTCATTGAATATACGTTTATCGCGCAAGTAGATATATCAATATGATGTTTGAATGCTACTCGAAGAATTATATAAGATAATAAAATAATTGAAAAAATTAGTTAAAATATTTAAAAATAATGGCATCTATTAGATACTATTGAAAATGTTTTTATCTTTGCTCGATAATAAAAAATACCGTATACTCTTTTCAATAAAGAAAAGACAGATTTCATCAATATTCATCAGTAAATTCTGTACGTTTTTTCTGATTTCCCAATTTCAATGGAAATGATACTTCCCGTCTTTGCATTAACGATTTATATTTTCCATACTTTTCCGATTTTACGATCTCTCTAATATCCAGGCCAATTTGAATATCTCTATTCAAAGCGTCGGTAAGTGGCTGGATTGAATGGACGATCCTTAAATAAATAATGAAAATTTACTATTTCCATCCACCGGCTGTTATTCCGTCGGTCTTGGAAATTTGCAGAAACAATTTTCAACGAAGATTAGGTCGAGCGAAATCTCGAAAACCTGGACTCTCCGCTAGACACGGAGTACGGATAGGATAATTTTACCGGAGGGCTATGCAGCTGGAATCCCATAGCAAGGAGGTTTAACTGTACTATCGTATGGACGCCTTGATAATCTAGCTGCACCTACCTCTTAATAGTACGCCGTCCAAAGTTACCAAGGATTTCTACAGCCTTCGTCAGGGGTCCCAGTGGTATACACGTTACGTATATACTTAATCCAGGATGTGCTCTCGGATAATTATAAAGTTGAAACAAAGATAGAGAAACGAGAAAAACAATCTTCAAAGGGAAAATTTTGAGTTGCGTTAAGATTATCCTCTTGACATGATAATTATAACAATTAATTGAATGCGTTGTATTCAAGTAAAATGCAGATTGTAACGTTATTTTAAGGTATTTATCATAAATTTTGCTTTTTTTTTATTGCTATCCTCATATTGTATTAAGGATCGTAGTGCACGCGTGACACAATAACTTTATTATATTTTTATTCACGATTATCAATAGTAAATATGTCGTTTAACAATTAATTCAGTAGACCAGTTTAGTTATTTATACAGAGAATCAAACTTCCTGTAGCGATTATCTTTTCATAGTTCATATCTAGACAAAAGACGGATAGGACTCAGAATAGAAAAGAGCATAACCTTGCGGTCCCTGTGCAATGGCGGGTATCTGTACGTCCGTCCTTTTTTGCTCTCAATCCGCGAGGGAAGAAATAAATCCCGGGCGCGAATCGCTCATCTGGAAACTGAGGGGCAAAGACAGGGGAGGAAGTGCTATTGTTCGCGCGTGGATGACAGTCTCGAAAATAAAAATCCGCCCACGGTGCTCTATCCAATATCGGAAGAATGCCTTTGAAAGGAGAAAAATGTCGCAACGGACATTCAAACGCTCCGGGGGCACCTATGTTAAATTTAATTATTTAATAGATAAAGTTTAAAAAAATTTATATCTATCACTTTTCAATTTAATTAAGACAAAGTGGACAAATTTTTCAATAGTAATGCATACACACGCAAATAAAATACACACACACGCACATAAAATTACACAGAATATCATGAATAATTTTGTGATAAAATTCTTTTGAATATAAAATATTTGTGCTTATTAAATTATTACGATAGCAATAAACCGTAAATGACATCAATAACACCGGTCGTTAACTTTGCGCGACAGTGCGTTTTATAAATAACAAATTATGTACCCAATCAGAACTTTGGCGTTATTTTTTTGTCACTGTATGCGACTTATCGCCGCATGCTAAACTTGCTTCATTAAGACTTTCAGAAGAAAACACCGGGTATGCCGGATTAATTACGCGCGTCACTAAATCGAGAGTCGAAGTTTACTTGGCTAATGAATAAGTCGACGGTGGCGAGGCAGTTATCATTAACTGTCGTTTTTTAATACAACCGCAAATTCGCTTCCGGCGCGTTTGAATTTTATCGAAAATGGCCGCGAACAGCGGTAGACAGACACTGGCTAATATACTCCCAACGATCGTTCGGCTCGCGGGTTCTGTGAAAAGCATCTTTCGCCCGAGCAGTTTTAATATGCTAAGTGCCTGATAGCCCATAACCGTAATGTTAAAACTTTGTGACTTCTTATTGCGAGGATATGCGCTCCTGTATCGATTCGGTATGGTAACGCACACGCGCCGCTCACGTATCAGGTTCGCGTCGCACTCGCAAACTCGGAGCTTGAAAGCTCGCACGACCCAGTTGGAAAACGTTAAACGCGCGCCTACCTCGTGCAGACTCCCGTCGCATCTATTACCGCGCATCGGGCCGCACTTTTCGTTTCCGAGGAAAAACTTTTTCGCCGTTACCCGGTGTCCCAAATAGCGAGCCGAGAGTACGGTCGCGCGATTCGGCGGGACGCATCCGTGCGAGTTCGCAGCCTGGGGTATGGCGTGGGAGAGCCCTTAAATTTCCACCGACGGAAAAGTCGATATTGTTTCCGGCGCCGCTACATACGCAACCATAAATTCAAAATAGATGCCGGATGTTGAGGGCACTTTCAGACATTGTGGTCCATATGGCCGCTGTCACGACCGTGTTGCAAAGTTTCGCGGCTGGATTTTCGTTGCCAAGTTTTGACCGAATGATTTCCAACCTTGTATACAAGTACATTTAAGTGTCACACTTATCTATTAAATGAATGATTGAACATTTAGTTTTCCAAATATTTTAGCAATATTTCAAACGTTACTTTTATTTAAAAATGTATTGCTCGTAGACATTGTAAATATTTTTATTAAAAATTTTACTTTGTAACTCTTTACGCGATTGTAATTATTTTTATTACTCATAATTTATATTTTTATATTTTAATGGCTATTTATTTTTGTCGATAAAGGATATTTTTATCGATTAAAATATTGCCAAATTGTTTTGTACAATGTAAAATTTTTATTAAATATAAAAAATTGAATGACACGCTTTTTTATATAAGGCAGATAAGAATTTTTGATAAAATGGTTTTCTGAAATACATTAAATTTCTACGGCAATTTTCTCGCGACGATCTGACCATGGACGTAATCACATGCTAAATCGATTTCACAACGGGTTGCACACGGTATTAAGCTAGCATCAAAGGATATTCTCAGGCGATTACATACTACGTATTTATTCAAAGAACGTCATGTTATTTGATTTCATCTTTGTTCAGTTGCATCTTGAGATCTGAGGTGTTCTAAAAACGATCGAAATCTCGTAAATTTAGATTTTGCATGAATAGGTTTATATTAATCTCCTTAGTATTTGCATTTATTTATCATTTTCCAATGAAAATAACTTGATAGTTTGATGTAATTAAATATTTAAATATGAGTTGCTATTTGCAAATTTCGTATTTTTGTATGTCTGATTAAATTATTTAGGATTCTACGTAAAAGCATGTTAACTGGATTATGTATAGTATTATATATAGTTTTCGATTAGAGATACAGAGTTATATTGGTATATGTAATTGTGTCAAGAATATGATAGTTTTCAAGCTCTTGTGCTTTATTTGATTAAGTTAAGACACAATTTGCAGAATAATTTATTATACTTTTAATCAATTGAAAATATTGAATAGCTACTATAGTATTACTATGATCAAAATTTTTGATCGATTAATACTTTTACTTGAAAAAAGTTGTTATCTTATATTCGATCATTATTGCCTCAGTTTTATCAATAAAAAATTAATTTGTAAGTTGCACCATAAAATGTTAGTGAAAAATTAATTTTACTTTATTCGCGTGGTTTCACGTAATTATTCATGTGACATGATCATTGTTATCTATCATAACAATCTACTTTGCTGTACTTAGTTTTAAATGTTAATTTAGCGTAATAAACCATAGCTTTGCTGTAACTTTTTTTCGGATTTTATTAATATTTTTGTTCTCTTTGATTTATGATTAATTGAAAATTGATAATATTCTACATATTTCTTAGATAAATGCAAAAGAGTTTTTTTTAATTGTGAAACATTATGTGCAACATTTGACAGAAAAGTTTTTAATGAACTCTTTGATTTTATTAGATTTTGAAAACGGGTATATCTCTCTTTTGCACATCTCATGCACAGAATTAATAAGTAAGAAAGAAATAGAAAAAAGGAATAAAATTTGAAAAAAATCATTCGTTACAAAAGAAGGAGGAAATCTGAAATTCTGTTTTGTCAGCCTGCTTTTTATGGTAGCTTCCCGGCACCACTCGTTTATCTCGGAAGACCGCTAGCAAAATCGTTCGCGGAATATCTCGAAGCTGCGAGGACTTTCAGTTTTACGACATTGGATAATGTCGCGCGACAAGCGAAAGTGCGGGTTGAAGGAAGAGGCGCGAATGCGAGTCACGTTTAGTGGAGGCGCCAAGGCACCAGCGATATCCTGGCTGTCAGGTAAAGCGAAATTCTTGAAGACACATAGATAGGAGGCACGTCTCACCAGTCGATGTGCATTCTACCAGATCTTAGATGAACAACGGAACATAAACCACATCGTTTTACTCTCCGTAGAAGAGAGTTAGGAAGTTGTCTCGTGGTCGGAAAATTCACTGCTTGTGTGTATATATATACGGTAGAATCTTTTATCGTTAAACTTTATAAGGAAACAAGGAACTTTTTTTCATGCCGCGATCCAGTTTAGCTTCAAGATATTAGGCATCTCATTTTATATACATCTCGCATTAAAAATTTACCCATATCTTTGAAGAATTGCTTAGAGTTGTTCAGTGAACATTGCTGTAAGATGTATACATGTACTGAGAGAAAAAATTGGTCTATCTCACCAAATATTTCTCTCAGTGTGGAAAAAAACAGTTTTGCTAAAGTACCTAAAAATTTATTATGTACTGTAGCTCGATACTGATCTGAAAATAATTTTATTAAACCATCAAAATTATTTATATAGAGCTCTTTAGTTAATTGCTAAAGTGCTAAAACTTTTTGTAGCACTTTTGAATACTTATCATATTCGAACATTCTTCATAATTATTTTATGATGGTACTACAAAATTATTTTCAGATTTGTATCTATCTATAATACATTTTTAAATATTTGGGCAAAATCGTTCTCTCCTTGTGTATTTTACTCTTACATTAATAAAAATCTCGTTTTAATCACGCATTTATTATGTAAGAATTAGGGAGGAGAAATTTCCAAAATGAGCTCTCGAGGCTGACAAAAGCTCGTAAAATCTGCTGGCAGTGATCCAACTGCTGGGTAGATTTTGTTATTTTTGGTTCTTGCAAATGCTTGCGCTCCTACGATGCAAACGTTCCTCGAAATCCAAGGGATGTTCGCTCAATCCTTAGATCCTTGCACTGTTCTTGAATCCTTGAATGCTTACTTCGTTGGAGCTTCCTACATCTTCTGAAATTCGCATGTTTTTGTATCGCTGAGATTTAGGATAGGATCTTACGTGCATTACTTTTAACAAAAAGTTTGGCACGATTTAACTTAAAATATTGCCGGCATATGACGAGTCTTGAATTGTTTCTATAACAATCACTGGCACACTCTCTCTCGACAGGGCATTGTATAAATTACTGAAGCACATGCTCCAACTTCGTGTTTTCGGTAATAGATTGATACAATTTGTCACCGGATCATGACTCTAAATGATGAGTGCGTGCATTAGATCGACGAGCTTGACTGTTGCACGCGATGTTCAAATGGTGTTAACATCTGTGATTGTCGATGGTTATTGCTAGTTTGCGGAAACGTGTTGCTGATTACATGAATCTCGTTAATTTAATATATACGTCGATTTAATACACATGCTTGTCATCGTAAGTGATTTAGATAAGTTTTTTCAGCTTACATTACAAATACAGAAATATTGATATCAAAAATTGAATTTGGCAACCAGAAAGTGCTTGATCTCTTCGAAAGCGTGCGATTAATTTTTTATCACTGAAAATAGTCCAAAGCTGAGCCAAAATATTTTTTAGCCCACCCTGGGTTAAACTAGTATGTTTTTTTTTTTCATTATTAAATTACGTATCACTTATTTTCATTAGCCCTATCTATAATTTATATATTTTCTTTATCGAAAGTTCTTACTGTTCATTTTTACTTTTGATACAAAAACTTGCTTGTAAATTCTTATAGAAATATAGGATCACTGCACCGGTCAATAAACAAACAAAAACTTTAAATAAATTGTAAATTAACATCTTTTAAATATATTAATTCTTCTAAATATATTAATTTTCAGAGATATAGATTTGATTAAAATATCATTTTTTACTTGAAAAAAATTATATTAAATTGTTTTCAATTGGAGATATTCGACCATTAATGTAACATACAAATTGAAATAAGAACACCTTTTACGGTCAAGTTGGATCTTAGTGCTTTTTATAAATTTTACTTGTGTGATTTTTATATACCTTTTTTCAAATTTAACCGACTACGCGCCTTATTACTTTTCCGGTTATAACGCAGCTATAAGTTGAACATGAACAGGTAATATCACATTTATTAAATTAGAAATAATTTAATAATTAGTGATGCTAACTTGCATCTTGCGTCTAACATCTCCAATTGAAAACAATTTAATATAATTTTTTTCAAGTAAAAAATGATATTTTAATCAAATTTATATCTCTGAAAATTAATATATTTAGAAGAATTAATATATTTAAAAGATGTTAATTTACAATTTATTTAAAGTCTTATTATTTTTCTCTAAACTGTCTTTATTGATGATTGCTCAATGACTAGTGCAGTCTATCCACCTTTCTCTACCTTATCTGTCCAATTTCTATATGAGGTTTCTCAAACACTTTTACGCATAATATTAATCTTTCGAAACATGTCATTTTTGACTCTACGTTATTTGTTAGCGCATCTTTCTCGGAACTATCGATATCGTTCCGCGTCGACATCGGTTCTCCGAAACGAGTCGATTTCATTCTCGTGCTTTTAGGTGAAACTGTTTTCTTATCGACACTTTGATCAATACGTCCAATTTATGTGCATTTGTCCGATTGATATTTATGACTTGGCGATCGGTAGATCACCCTCGCTGCCTCAACTTTATGACGTAAGCATTTCTGTGTCACGCAACGTTCACGCTTGGCGGTACCACGAACCGCTGCATCGCCTGTCACACCTCGTCAATAGCGACATGTATCGTCTGCGAAATTAGAACCGTAAACGAAAAAGAGTGACGATGTATTACGCGTTCCTAGGAGTCGCGAAACGGGTTGTGCGCGCCTCGATCTGCCCTCAGTGAATTATTGGAACGTTTTCCATGAAGAATGCCACGATAGGCATATGTCGCGGAGACCGATTGATGTGCTGTCGCTCGTCTGCAAATCATGTCGAGGCAGAAGGCTTAATGTTCCATACAAATCAAATCCATGTTGGAACGCCAACGCAAATTCGTTAGATACGTCAGCCCCGATTTGGCTTTTAGACAGGCTAGTTTTTAAATACTCGATTAGTTTAATATATTTCGTATTCGAGTTTTTCAACGTATAGCGCGGGGGAAAAAACTTTTAAAGAAATCTGCAAAAAAAATCTAAGACTATTGTGTAACAGTTTTACAATTTATGTCTATTTTAGAATCTGAAAATAACTTTTTTAAACGTCGAAAACGGAATTGCTTTCATAACTTATATCGAGTTGAATCGTGGAAATAAACGCCGGCGTATAAAACGTTGCGGTTACTTTATTTTGCTTTCGACCTCTACGCGAATACCGCGATCATATATTTTATTCTTATTCCTGTATTTTACTTTTTTATTTTCTATCCATGTTTTCCATGTTTCTGTTCCTTACTTTCGTGTAACGAGTTGAACTACGTGCGTTCTGTTAATCGAGCAACGGAGGGATAGATACCAATCCCGGTAAATCGCATTTTCTCTTCCGTTAACAGAAATATCGCTATTTTTCAACAATAGAGAAACAAGTATATCTTGTTAAATCTTTAATGATGAATTACTTTAATGCCGCGTTTTGTATTTTCTTGGTTATAATTATTTAGCCACATTATTACATGCTATTATTGTTTTAATGTCACCAACTGATCTTTTAGAAAAAAATAATACTGTAACACATATGTAGAACGTGTATGTATATGCATAAAAATGTATTTCCGTAAGAGTTGTTAATAACGCGATCAATCCAAGTGAGCGACGGCGAAGTTATTACACGTATGCTCACGATGAAACTGGTTGCCGCTTGCATTTAAATTCCAAAGTTTGCATAAACGTTTTCATAAATGCTGGACGAGCTTGCTTTTAGAAATGGTAGCGCGATTGCCTTTGACGCGACAAAAAGTGCAATATACGCGGGTGTGCGCATTCTGCATGCAAATATTGTGGCAATTTAATTGCATTAAAATTTAGATAAATTCGAGAGAAAATAATTGAAAAGCAGCGTCTGCATTAGAGCACTGTCTGATAAACACACAAGCACAATATAGCACAATATAGATATCACGCTTCTTAGTATTTTTATTTGCGCAATAAAATCGCATAAATCGTGTACAGTTGTATACAATTCTTTGAATAATTTTTATTTAAAAATTACACTCTTTTATCGAAACATTAATATAATTTTATTAATATAATTAAAAATGGAGCAGGTTAAACTAATAAACATTTACTTCAAAGTTATGCAAAATTATAAGTATTTAATTTTAAAAATTATATTTGATTGAAATTGTAAAGAAAAAAATAAGAAGGGGAAGACGGCCATGTTGAACTTTAAAACGTCAAGACTCTGCAGTGGTATTCAGCATTTGAAACATCTCGTATGCATAGCATGTCCGTTCACATAAAAGGATGCGACTCGAGTGTCCAATGATAATGTTTCTCGTGTTTCTCGACATCAGATACAGCTATTGTCACGCTAGTTGCCGATGCTATAATCATTTAGTATCTCTGCATAATAGGTATCTTATTGGAGCTGACAGACGCGGAGTAACGCTTGAAAACGTAGCGTAAGCAATTTTTAACATAACGAATGGAAAACTGTTACCAATTCAATCTTTTGTCGACTTCCGCCGGGGAGTTCATTGCTATAAAGCTGCGCTCCTTATACGAACGTATTGAAAATCGAGGCCATAGACCGACGTCATCCAATATAAATTCAAATTTTTCATCACGCTTGCGGTTGCCACCTTTTTTATGCTCGGCACACAACAGCTAGTTCACGAGACTTTATTAAACGATAAAAGATTAAAAATATAGCTGCGCGTGACACGACTGAACAATATATAATAAATTCTTTATAGGTAATCTGTACATACATCATCAGAAATTATTATTATTACTTTCAATACATTATTATTATTCCCAAGCATAACAATAGTTCACGATAAAATGAATCATGACTGATCGCAAAGTGATTTTTAATAATCACCTTGGAGTCGTAACTTTTTATTCTGCTTAGTTTATCAAAAATGAAGATAGTGACTCGCGTCTCCTCTTGCGGAGAAAATTTAAATTAATCTCTTTTCGATTTCCAAGTTAATCGAAGAAGTTATCTTAAAAATCGAGGTCTGGTATTTCGAGACACCCTGTACGTAATCCATACGCGATTGCAATGAAGATAAATCAGGAGGAACGATAAAGCCATTCCAACGAAGTTTGCGTTTGTAACGCGTGAAGATTTCTCGCGGTTGGCTTCTTAAGTTAACGACGAAAGAATCGCGACTAAGTACTTAGCATTTTCTATCCCGGCTACCCTCCGGCCTCGACAGTCCTCGATCGATGACGGCCCGCGACAATTACAGTTCATTAAGCGGCAACTTCAATCGGCAGTCCGTTATGGAGACGGTCGGCAATGAGTCCGTCGCAATTTAACTTGGTCTAGCCGCGTCTTCATTCTCAGGCGAGACGGCTGCATCGCAATTTACATCTCAAAGAAAGCGGCGGAAAGGCTTAACTTAACCATCGATCGTCATTCATCGCCTTTGCCGGCGCGCCGCGCAACGGTCTCTATAAATGTAACCATACTTTGCGCCGCGAATAAATTAAGACGGGCGCCCGATGAAATCTGAATAGGGACGTTTGATACGAAATCTCGAATCTGGACGATAGGATTCGCGCTCGAATTTGCCCCTCTCCGCGAAGAGAGAAATTTTATAACTGCTAGAAAATGAAAACGAACGGTAGAACGAACGCTGCGTTCCGCGTACGATCATGGCCGTTCTCACGCACGGCCACGAATCCCGCGGCAAAGTTTCTAATTAAATCCTTTGAACACCGAAAACAATTTACATTAATAAATACCGCGAAGTAATTTCTAGATTTTACATTAAATCAAGCGCATTCCACCTCTTTGCTTTTCACAGACTCGCTTTGTTTCCGATATCCCTCGCGCGCCGCGCCGCGCCGGGCCGCGCGTCCCGTTTAATTAATGTTCTCGTATATTGTAACATCTGTAGCATAATGTAACACTGTTACAGAACCATTTCGTATAACGCGCAAGTTTCGCGATGACGCGCTTACTTGGAACCGCACAAGATGCCGTGTCCTTAGAGAATCTTCAATGGAATATTATCCCTGGGAACACCCAGTTAAATGGCGCTATCATCTTGAGAGACTCGTTTCAGCTCGGCCATTAGCGCATCCACGAACGTCAAACTTTGCATATCCGCTGCGCTGGGTATGCTCACTGGCAAGTAGTCGCTGATAACCACGATGTGCCGTACCGTACCGTGTCGTCCGTGTCGTGTCGTGTCGTGCTGCAGAGAGCGATAGACGGGAAGACGGGAAAGCCCGGGCGCGTTTCGATTCCTCCCGACGACCCATCCCCTTTCCGAAACGGACAGCATAAGTCACGAGGGACGTAGTTGTTCTAATGATCTGCAGTTCTCGGGCAATCGGTCGTCACCGTGTTCGATATGGCTTCTTAAGGAAACCAATTAGTCTCTGGAGTGATAGTTGGCGGTTGGTACTTGGTACGTAGCGATCGCGCGGGGGTCTTTGAGTTATTATCGATTTGCTAAAAGCGCGAAGGTCTTCCCTGACGGTCTTTCGCGTGATTTCTCACGCCGCCTCATGCCGCCTCGCGCCGCCGCGTCGTTAGATACTTTCGAGGTCACGTTTCGAGTCATTTCCTTCTGGGCGAGTGTTCTTTTTGTGCGTGAGCAAGCAGAAGTTCAACCGCCACTCGGTTCTTTACATCCGGGTGTCGGCAGCTATTAAAGTTGCTCGACTTTTTCTATCGATCAGTCGTAAAAACGCTATGCCTGAGCATCGCGCCGCCGCGCCACTCCGAGACAAAAGCTGTTACGAGTAGGGTGTAAATGAATGAGCCGTCCTGTTGTGAAAAATGGTTTCAGCCAGACTCCCGAGGTATCTGCTAACAATTGGTCACTGCAGTTCCACGTTGACGCGTTTCCTCTGGCACAGAAAACACAATAGGCCATTTTATTTGTCATTTCACGTTTTCTGCGAGCTGAAATTTAAAGTCTATGAATATCAAAATATCAGATTGATTCATCAATCAAATCGCACCATGATTTATATATCTCTCTCTTTTATTGTGGCAATACCTCGATCGTATCCACACTGATTAATCTGTCTCAATTAGCGATGGCCATTCATATATTTGACGATGTACATCAAACGTCTCACTTAATAAACATGATTATTGTTTCAGTCAGTGTGCCAACTTTATTGGCTTATTCTCAATATTTTACAATTCACGTCGCTGCCATTTGATTTAGATAACAGATATTGAATTACAATATGAATTTTACAATATCTACATTTATTTGTTTGATGCCGCTGAATTGGTAGTATCTAAAGCATAGAAATTTTTTGGTTTTCCAAATGGAATAAGCCAACGGCTATTTTACAAGTGTTGAAAGCCGAGTGAGCGATTGAACCACTTTGAATGCAATGCAGTAGATCGTCGAAAGATTCCGCAAAGCCAAAACTTTAGAAACGTTTTCCCAAAGGCGAGAAAATTTAAGGATCAAACTCCGTAATTTCGCTGAGCATTTACCAAGTTTCCTTCAGAAACTTTTCGGAAGTGCAAGTGGACTTTGTACAATATAAACCTTTGTCTAAGAAAAAAATATAGTTTTGTCTACGTTAGGTGAAATTAGAAAAGTTTCAATATATATGTTTAAAAAATAATGCAAATAGTCGTAGATTTTATGACACAATTATCAAATGTGAATTTCGTAGCATTTTCTACGAAATGTAAGAGCATCTAGTATTTAGTAAATATTATAGAATATATCAGAGAATGAATTACATATGCATTAACTCCAAATTTCTAGGTTCATGATTTCACAAATGAATTTTTGTAGAATATGAGTTTACTTTTTTAACGTTTAAATAATTCTTGTATTTTAAAAATATGTATAATATTTTTATAAAATATTTAATATAGGTATATAATATAGATATATTAAAAAAAATTTAT
>QKQZ01002729.1:0-15111 GCA_003595255.1 Solenopsis fugax | reverse complement strand
ACTTTTCTTAATAATACTATATATCTTTTTCTGAATAAAACAGAGTCTTAACAACTGCTTTTTACATTTTTTCATCTTAAAACACAAATTTCAGAACATGGAACCCGGACTGATTACGTATTACCCCGGGCTTACAGGACTCAGGATACGCAAAAGAAAAAAACTGCGACGAATAACCCTGGTCTCCCCTACTCTAAAAATAAAACTAATAAATATTCATTTAAATAAAATTAATAAATTTCGCAAAAAATTTATTTTGGATCGATCTACTTATTCATTTAAAAATTATTTTTGAAACGCTATAGCAAAATATGGTTATTTTTTCTGCATACGCCGTTGTAAACCAAATTTTTTGTTGTTTTGTTTTTTTGCATTTAATTTCAAGGCTAAAATTTGTCCATTCATAGCCAAAACTTTTGTCATTAATTAGAAAAAAAAAGAGTAAACCTAAGAAGCCTGGAGTTTTAAATTTCTATATGTTTTAGCCGGTATTATATAGCCAAAATACCCTTAAATAGATTAAATCATTTTTTTAATGCATAGTCAATATGCATGGCTAATATATTAAATATATCCGAAGTTAGCATGGATGCTGGCAATATCTTTCTCTCTGTCTGTCTCGCACTTTTTCAATTTAAGACATTAATATTTTATAATAATAGGAGAATAATAATGTGAAAACACAATAAATTAAAAATAAGCTTTAGTCAACTTGAAAATGTACATGAAATCACATAAAAAATATCAGCACGAAGCTTCAGCTATAACCGAATCCTAATATTTCTTTTATATTCTTCACCGACATTGCAATAAAAATATTTTTTAAAAATCTATTTGGATCGCTTGAAAAGATTTCTAATTACTTTTAAAACATCAACTATTTATTATAAATGTCTATCAGACTGTTATAAAAATGCTAACAGGTATAAACTCTTAATTGTTTGAACAATTTTTTTAAGAAACAGATCTTGCAAGAAGTTTCGACGATTTACATGTATATGACGCCGAGTTACGCGTCGGAGAAGATGTCGCGAAGGGAAAACCGGAAAACACCAAGCCGTCGCGCCGTGCCTGTGACTTTCGATCCTCACGTGCGCCTTCATCGTGCCGGCAGAAATGTAAATGCTCGCTATTAATTTGCAATTCGTTACCCCACCGTGAGCGCTCTGTCGCCCGACGCGGCGCATCTCACTCTTTCCGTTTCGCTCGCCTTCGAGACGGGCAACAGCTGCGGACAGTAGCGTAAGCGAGAGAAGACCCCCATTAATCCTCCCAGGCTCGAATTTCGCGGCGTTGTGGAAATTAAAGGTGCAATGTGTCTCAACTGATCGAACGCAATGAACTTTTTTGCATTAAAGCTCGCGTTATACTACGATTACAAAATTACTCGATCCCAACGATGTTTTACGAAAAAATCGGCTCGAAATTGTGTACTCTGTATCTTAAAAAGTAATCGCTATTTAGATATATGCGAAAACAATTCTGTTTTAATTATTGCCAATTACAATTTTATTATTTTAATGTCTTAACCCTTAAAATCTACCATGTGTATGACATACTCGGGCCTTTCTTAAACAAAAAATAATTTTCTTCAAAACTATTGTTTGCTTTATTGTTTTTAACATGATAACTTTTTTATTAATAAGGATACATTTGCTTGGTATCATTATATTACTGTCTGGCGTTTCGATTTAGAAAAAATTGTTAAAATATATTTATTTTCATGAATGTTCTAAGTAATCAAAGTTGACTTAAGAAAATCATACCTAGGTATGGTATATACGTGACAAAATATTTAGATGGAATGTATTTTGAGAATTACTCTCTAAATCTGAATCAGTGAAATCTTACTGACTTGCAGTGGTATACTTATAACTATATCAGTGATATCTATAAGCACTGTCTTTCAGTGAATAAAACTGATTTCGTAGAGAGTAAGCTTGCATAATATTTTCATAGTTACGTTATATCTGTAGATCATTTTTTTATCTTACAAAATATTCAAAACTTGTCTCTGTTCGTGCGCGTCCGAGTGCTCGAAGCCAGTAAGTCAAAGGCATACTTTCTCGCAAATACTCTTAATTTTAATACTCCGCAGATTAGTACGGCCACGGTGGAAACGCATATAAAAGCGTTAATGCATTTTCTCTAACGTTAATTCCCCGTAAATTTGCATAAACGTTGCCGCCCCGATATAATATACGGTGTAGGAGCCTCCCCCCTTTTTTTGGCAGATAAATAATTGCTAGCACCGGATTCAAACCAGCCGATGCGTACATGAATGGCCAAAGTATACCGGATTAAATCGTACATCCACGGATTCAGCGCGAGAAACTGTATGCAAGGGATAATTTTAAGAACGAGATTATACACATTACAGACGAACAGTTCCCAGCTCCCTTATAATTCTTTGAAATGCAGCGTTATTTAATCGGTTCCTGCCCAAACGATTTTTTCTACCAAAGCCCAAGTTATTTCGTACAAAAAAGAAGTGGATTTTATAAAGATTTATTGCCGCGTAACTTTCTGCATTTTTAATTCGCGCAGAGAAATATTTGATAAAACAAGGATCAATGAGGCTACGTTTTTTTTTCTTTTTTTCGAGAATAATTGAATGTAACTCGTGCGTGATCGCGTGTCACGTATCACGCGTAATATCGCGTGACCATCAAGCTCCTCGTAACTCGCAAGTATTACAACAGGTACACGCTGCGAGAGATTCGGGGAGAAGGGCAAAAATCGTAGCGCTTTTTTTTCCCCGCCGCCCGAACCACTCCGTCTCCCTTCCCCTCTCGCCTGCGTACCGAGTCGTTCATCCATCTTGGAACAGACTGGCATGCTCCCACCGATCGGAAAGTAGCCTGGGAAATTAAAACAACCTGCCAGCCGGTCAGCCTTGCCTCTGTTGATTTTACCGTGTCCTCCCGCGCTTCCGCGTCGCGTTCGTTATACGGAATGTCCCGGACCTGACACGCAATTTCTCACGCAGATTCCGGATGGTATTTAAAATCAATTTTCCCCTCGTAACGAGATCCGACGAGGCGCCGTCGTAATTCTTGTAATTCTTGCATTATTCAACGTCGAACGTTCTAACGATACAGCTTCCAATTGTAATGAAAATACCTCGCTGCTATTTATAAGTATAAAATGTAACGTTTCGTATAATTCTTGAATATCATTGCAATGACTATTTCAGTCATGCAACGGCGCAATCGAAATCGTATATTGGCTAAAAATCGGAACGCCATAAAGAAATAAAGCGCAGCGAATGCACTCTGCCGCTGAGTGGTCGCTGATTTGGAAAAATGAATTTTATAATCTGGGAAACTGACATCTGACGTACCAGTCGCTTAAAGCTCAGTTTAAAATTTAACTAATGAATAATTAATCATTAGTTCACTGCGAGATATGAAGGAATTCTAAATCCGAGCACTGTACATGGCATTTTAAAATCGTTGTACATTATATCAATGTACAGCGATTTTAAGAAAAGAAATAAAAAATGTACTAATGAAAAAGGAAACGAACGTTGCTGTCGTCGGAATGCATAAAATTTTAATCAAAGATCTCTTCCTTTATTGAAATTAATGTACTCGCTCCTAGGAGGGAGAACACTAGAATTTATATTTAAACAACACCCACATTAATATTCACGATAATTTATTCCGCAGACCTTAAAGAAAAAAAAGAACAAAAGAGCTTTTTTTTCTTCTCCTTCGAGAGCTTTTTTTCTTCGCTTTAGAGGGGAAGGAAATAAAAATACATCCCCTTGCATGAGTTCGCGGTGACTCGTCTATTATCTTGAACGGCATACTTTGTGGTTCTATACTGGCCACAATGTCGCGGGGAGGCGAACGCGCGTGAAAGGATTCGGGGGGGCGCGGTTGCACTTGCCCAAGCGCAGTAGTGCATACAAATTTATGGGCCGGCGCGCGGCTCGAGCGGGAGAAAGAAAGAGGGTGAAAGAGAGAAAGAAAAAGAGAGAGAGACATCAGGCACGTGCGGCATCTTCGTGAGGGCATGGACTGGTTCCTGCATAACAAACGCTACGGATAGTGATCTTGCTTTGCTCGAGACACGTCCCGCGATCGCACTCTTTGAAGTACGAGTATGTCACGTGCGACATCAGTCCGTCATTTAGAGCGACGGCATAATGTCACGCGGAATCTCTGTCGGTCTTCCCCCTGTTTCGTTGCGCTATCCCTAACGCGGTAAAAGCGCGATAAAAAATCGCGCGTTGTTAATGAGCTCACGTTTTCACAAAATTGCCGCGGACGGAACAGAAGAAGCAAATGAGTTATGCTATCTTTCGATAAATGCAAGCGACAGTGAATTTTTTCAGGAAGAAAATGTACAAAACGTCGTAAAAGAATTTAAACAACTGAGATCAATTTTGGAATAAATAGAGGGAGTTTCCTGTAACTCAATTATTTAGAGACCGTCAACTTTTTTTCAATATGGAATAACATATTTCTATTAAAGTAGTAACGTAGTTTATAAAAACAAATTCAATCATAGAATATATTGACCTTAAGACTTTAAATACACTGAGAAAAAAATATACGAAAAAAAGAAAGTGTATTAAGAAAAATTGTGTATACTGAGAAAAAACTATATACTAAAAACAATATTTTTCTTAATTTAATTAATCATGTGTTTGCATATGACTGTGAAAGTATTTATTTTTTTTTTAGTTTATTTTTTCTAAATGCATAAAAAAATCACATTAAAATGATTGAATTTATTTTTTTTTATAAACTACATTACTACGTTAATAAAAATATACCATTCTATTTAAAAAAAATTCGAAATCTCGTAAAATAATAAGCATGAAAATAAAAATGCTGCTTGTCATAATATTTACCCTTTCATAACGAATAATTTTTCCCTTGGTATTTTTTCGTATCATTAAAAAACAACAGAAATATTCTAAATACTCAAGTTACAGGAAACACGTATACGAGGAATATCCGCAATTATTTAAGAAATCAGAAAACAGATTTTAATTTAAATTACTCAACGTTGGTTACAAAAGAGTTCGGCTATCCGTGTTTAATTTCGCTCCGATATATACACAAGTGACTTATTCTGATTGCGACAGATCGCGACCGCGAAGCAGCGATTTTTGCGCGGGGAATGCACCTCTTCATGCATCGTTACGCGCCGCGCCGCACCGCGTTGCACACGAGTGCAGTGATTTATGACCGCCGTGGTGGTTCCAATAAAGCATCGGTCTGCTTATGAATCAGCCGTCACCGTTATTCTCATTGCGGCCTTCACGACACTTCGCCAAATCTCGAGAAACTCATATGGATACTTTCCTCTTGTTACACTTACGAGTATAAAAATGCATTATGATGCAATACAACGGAGATTGTAAAATCATAATAATTATAATTGTTATATCCATAAAAACGCATAATGCAAATGTGAACTGTGAGTAGATTTTTACTTTTTACACGTGTAAAAATAAATTTTTGTTTAACTAGAAATGAAGTCAATTGATAATAATAATATATAATTCCAATAACTATTATACTACAAAATTAATAAATTTGTATTTTTATTTAAGTTGCTTTTACAGAAAAATACAAGTTTATTAATTTTGTAGTATAATAGTTATTAAAATTATATATTATTGGCAAAATCTGTAGTCCAATGCTAGGCCAGTGTCGCAGCCAAAGATTGGCCCGTTTTGTAGCCTTTACTTGCCCACATTTGTATAATATTTTATAAATGGCCCATCATGACACGATTGTTTATCAGTACAGGGACAAGACTGTCTGCTGACTCTGCCTACCAATACTAGGCCAATGTTGGGCCCGTTAAACAACCTCGACAATTTTTACGTGGGATAATTCGATTTTACCTGATTATTCGCCCTGGCCGCGTTACTCAGGTCCCTCTGCAGGGAGGGCAGGGTGTGCTTGAGGTACGGCAAGACGAAGCTTCTGAGCGGGAAGTTGGTCGCCTCCTGCAACGCTGAGTGAAACTCCTCCGCGGTCATGCTGCCGCTCTGCAATTAACGACACGGCGGGCGCCGCGTGTAATTCAATCCCCGACAAAAAGATCGGACCGAAGCGAAACGCGTTTCCGGAACGAGTTGCGCGCGCGGCTTTGGTTGGATTTGGTTTTGCGTTTGTCACGTGCCGCGATCGTTTTACAGTTAAGCACAGTCACCAGATGTCACGTTTCCGGGACGTATGCACGCTCGGTACACACGACGACATTATGCATTATGTACGTACTTTGAATATTTACGAGCTGTTTAACGACACAGTACGGCCGGCATCGATTAACTATGCTTTTTTTCATCCCGTGCCGCATGCACATTGCAGAATCGTTATCTGACTCTTGTTAGTTACAACCGGACCACGAATTTTCATGACGTTATCATCGCCAAATTGTAACCGATGAAATGTCGTTAAAATGTTATTGCATTTTTCACAACGAAAAATATTATCGGCTTCGAGTTTACCACGATCAATTTTTCATCGATATAAAATAAATGGTTGTACGTTAAATTTTCTTATCGGATTGAAAAAATTATTTATTTATTTTAATAATGTAAAGCAATATTTGTTACTGATTATACGGATGCATAAAACAAAAGTACCGCATAAGCTGACGTAATAAAGTCGCAAAAATACTGCAAATCTCGTGATTTTAGCACGTGACAGAAAACGCCGACAGCTGGTACGCGTATGTCGTTAGTATTGAAAGAATTTGTAAATCCAGAAAAGTCTTGCCTGCCTGTAAGAGGATGCTCAAAGATATGAACTATATACGTGGTGCAACATGGAGATTGCTAATAAAGATTGACAATAAGCTAACGGTCATATCATATAGGGTAAAGTCGCTAGGTTCCTAATATGAGATAGTAAGGTTTCTGCTACATTAATAAACGTATGTGATTGGTACCATTATAAACTTATTACCCTTGGGGTGAAATCTATTTAGTAGAAAATTCATTATTAGATCAAGCGTGCAGCCGTTGAAAAAAAATTTTTTTTAATTGGATTTTGTTAAGATTTATTGAAATGAGTCTTTAAACTTTGTTTATTATAAAATAAATAAATATTTGATGATAAATTCTGCATGCAGTGATAGAGTAAAGTCGTATTAATAGAAAAATACGGGATGTGATGATTTGCTTAAATATTATAAATATTAGATTTGGTGATCGTGAAACCGCAAAGCGTGGAACTCATAATATGAGACACTCAAAAATCCCCATTTATTATTGCATATTCTGACTTCGAGGACTTTCCAAAATGCTATAATAAAGTTTTTCATTGAAAATTTTCGAATTATGAGGCTTGAAAGTTATGGCCTTTAGCACTGAGACTTTAAAATATCTCGAAGAGAATAGATTTTGGAGAAAAATGTTACGTACAAAAGTTTTTGAGTATCGAAAAAGCTATTTGATTGGTCAATTAGAGTTTGAATCTGGAGCCTAATTTGAATCTAGTAAGGTCCAAGTTGATAAGACTCATTTTATATAAAAAAAAATCTTTGTATCTCACATTAGAAACTCTTTTTTTGAATTAGCAAAATCGGCAACTTTGATAAAAAATTTCATATACAACAAAGTATAACTATTATCGATTGCTAACTTTTGGCGATAAAACTTAAATATTTTTACTATAAAAATAGGAGTTAATGGTATAAATTAAATAAATTATAAGCCTTTAAAGAAAGGTATCTCATAATAGGCAACTTTACCCTATAAATCGTAGTGAATGCCATACTAAAAATTATTAGAACATCAATAGAAAATAAACAAATAAAAATACAGAAATATTAATTCTGATGTGTTACGCATCTTACCAACTAAATATTCTTAACATAAAGAATATTAACATTTCTGTGTTATCAAAAAAATATTAAGAGATCAATTTACTCATTATTATTAAATTATTAAAATTTACGGCAATTAAAACCGCTACAAATTCACTTACCAAAAGCGCGAGCACCAGCGTGCGCACCGTGTCGCCCGTGTCCGCAGAGATATCGGTGGCAAACTGCACGAGGGTGCCCAGCAGCCTCTTGAGCTTTCCGTGTCCCGCGAAGATACCGCTGACACATCTGGATGCACCGGCGGTGCCGTTCGCCAACGCGGCGCCATCGCCCTGTTCGTCCGTCGTCCTGGGCCCAACATTCGCAGCACCTGCAGCAACCTCCTCGAGCTCGGGCTTGAATGACTGCGAGGGCAAAGGGCTGTCGTTGTCAGAGGATCTAGAACAACCGGAAGCGCCTTTGTACTCCGATCGAGGGCCGTTTGTTTGCTTCTGCTGACCGATCCTTTGATGCTGCTGAGAGGAGGGCGAGTGCGCCTCGGGCTGGGCCGCTTCCTCCCGCGAGGATTTTTCTCGAGTTGCGGAGGCTGCTGCAATGAGAGAATCAGTTCTGATCTTCAAGTATCTTGTTTTTTTACACTGAGAGAAAAAATTGTAGTGGCGGCAATTATAAGGGGACAACCATACAAATTTTATTAATATAATTATAATATATAGTTAAGTGAACTATATTGTAGTTATTACAACAAAGTTTATGGTTAAGAAAACTAATAAAAAATAGTTGTAATTACTATATTATATAGTGTGCTACAACTATTTTTTATTAGTTCTCTTAACCATTAACTTAGTTGCAATAACTATAATATAGTTATTCACTTAACTATATATTATAATTATATTAACCAAATTTGTATGGTTGTCCCCTTATAGTTGCCACCACTACAATTTTTTCTCTCAGTGTAAGAATTTTGCAATGACCCTAAGTCTAATTAACTCTCAGTCCGGAGATAAATTTTATATATTCTAATTTCAAATCAATTTACAAAGCAAAATTTCTTAAACTTATTCATGTAAAGATGCTTACTTTACTATACAATATTTATTCATTAATAATATTAAAGATTTATTCTTATTAATTCATCATAATTATTACTATATATAAGATCAATCAGAGAACTCATACGAGTATATGCATATATCAAACAAATGGTGTGAATTTCTAGTAAACCAAGAAAAATCGCTTGAATTTTCAATTGAAATGCTTCGAGATCTCTCTTTCGGAAATATTAGCAAATAAAATGTTTACGACGACTCATCAATGGAAAAATTACCGTTCGACGATGCTTCATCGATACCAAAGTCGGAGGCTATTTCACCGCGTAACATTTGATCCGCATGACTCCAACGACGGGTTATCCGATAAAACCGCGGACGACGGGCGTTTCGGAGGCCAGGCATTATTTACATTTGAAACAGCGAAAGAGACCCGTTCAGCTCGGGAAAGCAGTCGGCGCCACCACAAACGTCCTTTGTGTCGCGTATATTCGTGGGACGTCAAGCACGAGAGCACGTGGAACGGGCAGCCGGATCCGTTAGCGCAAACACTCTTCCGCACACGTACGTACACTTGCGTGCATACCTGTACGTAAGCGCCGTCGGTGTGTGTATGCACACACCAGGCCGGGCACACGGACACGCCCGCGCGTGGATGCAACGGATAACATGCAATTACGGGCCGTGTCATCTACCTTGTCTTGTCCCCGTTCCGTGCGCGCGAGACGCGTTATCTCCCGTGGAACGCCTGCGGCATGCGTGGCGAAAACGACGGGAGAGCATGCCGAGTATGCCGATAACGAAACGTTACAGGCGCTAGCCTCCGTGACGCGGCTTGTACAACGTCGATCGACGGGAAATTTTGCGAGGGTGGCCCCTCTCTCGACGGGGCGCGCGGCGAGCTCCTTCGACGCGATTGATCAATCGACCGAGTGCCGCGGAATTGCCAGCAATCTACGCGAAAGTAGATTATTTATTCGAAAAGTAAACTAAGATAAAGTAGGTAAATTGCCTATATATGAGTCAGCACCGGTTATTAGTCTATTAATTTATTAGCATAATGTCTATTTCAACCCTCAGCTGACACACTATATTGGATTCGATATTTTGCCACACATGATTGTACGTCACCCGACCATTTTCAACTGCGTATATCTCGGTATCTAATGCATAGAATTTGAACAATTTTTTTTAATCGATACGCCAGAAGGTCAAGAAGAAGACTAAATAGGTGCGAAAATCGAGAAGTTGAATATATTAAAAATATTCGGAAGAGAAGGAGCGAACGGTTTATAAATGCTAAGCATTTTTGTAGAAATGCCCGGGTATGCCATACCCAGTGTGTCAGGGTGAGGGTTAATATAAAGCTCAAAGATATTACGTTACCACTCAATTGCATTTACAGTAAACAGATGTTTCGAGTCCTCATCAGTGCATATTCTAGACTGTACTATAAAGCAACATGTTGATTGTCTTCATGTCACCAAATCATTAGGATTGACCTTTTTCAGAGTCGAAGTATCCGCACTATTCGCGTGCGTCCTCGAGTATTTGCATAAAAAATTAACTATGCCCTGGTCAACACAATAATGGGAGTCTAATGACATTCGACTGTCACATAGGGAAAAATTGCTGAATGCATACCGGTTACCTAAAGCATACTTATTTAATATTTTACATTTTTACTTCATTCACTGAGAGAAAACATTGTAGTGGTGGCAACCTTAAGGGGACATACAAATTTTGTTAATAGATATATAGCATATAGTTAAGTGAACTTATAGCAGTTATTGCAACTAAGTTAATGATTAAAAGAACTAACAAAAAATAGTTGTGATTACTATGTTATATAGTATATTCCAACTACTTAGTAGTATATATAGTTCACTTATACACTGTTAAAAATGTCATGAAATTTCATGAACTTTTAATATACAATGGTAAATGATATTTAAATCACTCGTAACTGAAATGATTTTTAATGTACATGTTAATGAAATTAAGTTCAAGTGAATTAAAATATATAAGTGTACTGAAATTTAATATACTTTTAATACAAACGTAAATGAAATAATACAAATAAGTAATACAAACACGTTAATAAAATTTAAGACATTAGTAAATGAATATTCATATCCTACTGCATTACTTTTCATTCATTTCTCTTCAATTACGGGCTTGAACCAAGCTTCCTTTATATGTTAATTAAAAATCATTAAGAAATTTTTAACAGTGTAACTATATATTATAATTTTATTAATAACATTTGTATGGTTGTCCTCTTATAGTTGCCACCACTACAATTTTTTTTCTCAGTGTACAAACAATATTTAATGACAAAAATAAAAAGTCAATAAGAAATAAAGAATATATATACACACACACACACACACACACACACACACACAAATTTAACCATTTCTATTTTGTATTTTACATGCTGTAGCATATTAAAAAATTAGGTACACCTGATGTAAATTTTCCATCAATTTACATATATAGCTGTTATATTGGGACCTTAAATAAGGTCTCGCTGTTTTTTCGTGAAAATTAATGCTTTATTTTAAAAAAGTCGTAAAAAACAACTCCTAATGATTCTGCAAGTTCAGCTAGCGTCTGACATGAGTCTTCATGAAGTAATGCCTCCAATTCTTCGTCTTCAAACTTTTTCGGTGCGCCAGAGTTCTTTATCTTCAACATCAAAATCATTATTTTTGAAGCGTCTAAACCAATCTCTGCATGTTGTTTCCAACAGAGCATGATCGCCGTAAGTCTCAACAAGAATTCTGTGTGCTTCAGCTATAGATTTTTTTTTTTAATAAAGTAGTGCAGTAAAATTCCCCACAAATACTCTTTTTTTGACACGACAAAACTCGACATGTTTAACACTATGAAAAAAAAGTTGTTTACACTTCGGCGTAATGATATACACTGAATTTCAAGCTTGCTTATAGTACTTCCTTATAGATGCGTTACCATCTTAAACTACACGCATGCAATTCTGGTAACGCCATTTATTGGAAAACAGCGAGAACTTATTCAAGGTCCTAATAGTTTGAAATATAATTTACAAGATTTTTGCGTCGTCTAGGAATTGCTTCCAATTCAACATTAATCATATCTCTTTGTTGTCTAAAGCATGCCAATAATGTGGCATTATCGAAATAACAGTTATAACAGTGAAGTGATTAATAAATCCGCACGTTAAGAGCTTTTTCTACTGGTTGCAACATTTATACACGCGCGCGTGACTTGCTCATAATTAAAGAGCCGCAGGTATCCCATAAAACGTACAATGTAAAGCTATAAGCTAACACGACAACACATGTTTACAAGTCGATGTAATAATTAATCTAAAGAACAAACTATCGGACTTATAGATTATAAATGGCTTTTTGCAGCCAATTAGCTCATCTGAAAACTCGTGCGCTTCTCCGCTACCACCGTTGAAATAATTAACCTCCAGATTTTAAGCAACATCGGACGAGGCGCCGAATAATTAATGTGGACCCGAACTTTACGCTTATAACGCACGTGAGGGCTGTCAGATAAGACGGTCAATCTATCGACGGTAGGGACGGTCCCATTAAGCTAATGGAATTGATCGTCCAGAGGTATTTTTGCGTGGGTACGTGCGAATACATGGCCGAAGTATGCGAAGGAAAGAGAGAGCGCCCAAAGAGGGAGAAAGGGGCGGGAGAGGGAAGAGAGAGAGAGAGAGAGAGAGAGAGAGAAGAGTGAAGATGGTGCGCGCAAGTAAGAAGAGAAGGAGGAGGTCGACGCTACCGTGTCACTACCACCTGACGCCGGTAGCCAGTAGGTAATTACCTGTACCTGAACTCTCGACAAACTAAACTACCTCACGGCTTATGCGATATGACGGGGAGCCTGAGTACACACAAGCGCCTTCCGTCGCTTGCATAAAGGCGAGATGGTTACACGGGGCGCCGCGCAACCGTGATATCCCACGGAAAAATCCCCTCGATGGTCCCGGTAACTGCCGCCGCGGGGCTGCCGGCAAGAAGATCGCGAGTGGCGATTACGAAAATAGTATACCTCCGCGATAACCGCGGGATCGACCGACCGGGTTAAAAAAAAAATGAGAGAACGACAGAAAAATTTTCGCGAAAAGTCGCCATTTTAATATCAATTCAGGGTTGGTGAGTAAAATTTTTCCCAGCCCAGTTAAACCCACCCGATTAAAACCGGTTTTAACTAAAGTGAAAAAAACCTGTATTAAAACGCACAAACGGATTTCAGTTAATTTTTTACTATTATTAAAGCTTATGAAAACGTAAATAAAAGTAATGTGATAATCACAGAAAATAAAAGTTGTTTGTTTACGTTATTTATGTTTAACATTTTTTATTACAAAAATGTGATAATTTTATATTACATATTAATATACATAAAACAAAAATAATATTGTTTATAGTTTAATTAATTAACAAAATAAAATATCACCGTGGCACCTGGACTAAACTTAAATTGTTTTATTACATTATGTATGTAATATATATTAAAAATATATGTACTTCAAAATAAAATATCAACATTCAACATGACACTAGATACATACATACTACATAGATTAAATAAAATTTTCATTCACAAAATAAATCATAGATGTAACCCTTTTCTCTAGGGCGAAAACGTGAAAAGTGAAAATCTTTACTATTGCTATTTACTTCCGCCTCAGGAAAAAAGTTACGTGATCGGTGACCCGAAGTGAAAAGCTACCAACTAAAAATGGATTTAAAAACAAATTTGGGTAAAATTGGTTATAACCGGGTTAAATATGAAAAATCCGTGTTTTTATCAGCCCTGTATAAATTGCAGTTATTATAGCCACGGGTTTCTTCCGCGCAACATTTCTTGACGCACGATAAATCGTTGCTCTCTCGCCGGTTTGTTAACGATTTGTCACGCATTTCTTTCTGTTATCTGTCGGCAAATTAATTTGCCGGTTGATAGGCGAACGCGGGCAGGACAGAATGTTTAATTGCAATCCGTAAATTCAAACGTAGCATTTGTAATAATATTATTCGATTGTAATACCCCATAAATATGTGATAAATGTTGCTCGCTCTCTCTCTCTCTCGCGCTCGCTGCTGATGTTTATTCGCTTACGATTTATTAACGTTGATGTCGTTTTACGCGTGACAGTCGTGCAAGTCAAAGTAAAACACCAGACACGGATTTAATTAATTACGTTGCTGCGAGCAACGTTTTCTTTGCTCGCACACACCCGAAACAAGTTCCACTTTTCAGCGAATTTATCGAATTGGGACAATATTCGTCCGTTTCTATTCGGGGCGATTAAAGCACAGCCGGGTGAACTGATAGAAACGGTTGCCTCTCTAATGACGATGACTTCACGATACGAAATCATGGCGATGCATCTCCGCGGTACAACGATGGCATCTATGCGGGTGCAGGCATTCAGGATCCATCCATTTTCGAATCATGATGTCTCAATGCGCCGGCGATTAAGTGGGCAACGTGATAAAACAAAGATTGATCATTCCCAGGACGAGCATTCGGCTCGCGGACGTAGGTCTCGCTTCTTCCAGTCCGAAAAATACCGGCCGCGCGCGTTTGCGTATCTCCCAAATAAAGTTATAATTACAATTATGCACGCGGTATAATAATATGCAAATAATACATGAACGATATAATTATGTAAATAGACTGTAATGAAGTAATTAACAAACATGATTATTGCGTTGCATGATATGCCGCGGTATTATTATTCCGTTACTGCGGCGAGTAAATAATTGCTAATATCAGTTGTCATATCTGATGCATTACCGTATTTAATCCTGCCGTAACGGTCGGAGCGATTCTGTAAATCGTGAAAAACGCATCGCGCCGGGAACCCGGAAATTAGGGGGATTAGATACATCGGACGTATGTCGGCGGAAGGTCTTATTGGGCACGTATGCCGGCGAAGTCCCGCGCTTGTCAAAGTTCCCCGTGCGTGTAGCCAAGGTTAAAGACCGTCGGCGTGTGCAGAGAGCATGTGCGCGACACGCGAATGTTTAATCAGCGTCGCGTTGTGATTGCGCGCGACTGTCACTCAAACTCTCTTGTGACGAGTGCAATCTTCCCGGCTGCGCCGATGCAGCCGCGCGCGTCTTTCGTTCCCATTGCGCACGCTGTGTGTGCGTGCAGTTATGTGTTGCCCGTATGTGCAAGAAACCTGGAGAGAAGGTATCTAGGTGGGTGATGGTAATGGTACTGCTACCACCGCCGCCTC
>QKQZ01002726.1:0-20501 GCA_003595255.1 Solenopsis fugax | reverse complement strand
ACAACTCTTTTTTAATGGAATTCATAAATTGCCCAAAAATTGGGAAAAAGTTGTAGCAAACAATGGCAATTATATTCAATAAATCATTTGTTAGCGTTTATATTTTAAAAACATGTTTTTTAATGGGAAAAAAACGTAATTTCATACTTAATCACCTAATAAATAATAAAATATATTTTTATGTATTAAATAACAAAGTTTATAAAATTAAAAGACTAGAATTGAATCCTTCCATTTTGTTTTTTTGATACTCTATTAGTGGATTTGTTGCGGATCTGATTCTATTTTTCCTATCTTAAGGTATTAAAGAAAATGTGCAAAAATTTATGAAACATCTGTTAATGTTGTAATTGAAGATTTTGTAGTTATTGTCTATACTCACGAAGAAATATATCGATACACTGTATGATTTTATGTTTTAAACTATGAAGAAAATATGAAAGAGAAAAATATAAAAAATTTTAGGAAAGTAGAAACATGTAAAATGATCTAATATTATTAATAATATACTAACTATTGTTTAAACTATGCAATTTGCAAGAGAAATCGTATAAATAATTTTGCTTTTCTAAAATTTATTTTTAACAGATTTTATGTAGAAAAAAAGCTATGAATATGGGTTTTTATTTCTTTAATTGTCTAGCAGATTATGTCTGCAACTTTCCGAGAAATAAGGAGATGCTGCTTTAGGCAAAATCGGCAAAATTTATTATTGAACTAAAAAATTCATAACTTTTTTTATATATGCATAAACATTTTTTTTAGTTTTAAATAGTTGAATGTTAGTATTTGCGAGAAAAAAATAATGTAATAGTGTCTACTTAAAAAAAATATAATTATTTGATAACATAAAAATTAGTATTTACTTGTGTGATTTTTATATACCTTCTTCAAATTTACTCGACTGCGCGCCGAATTGTTTTTCCGGTCATAACGCAGCTCTAAGACGAATAAGAATAAGTAATATCACATTAATGAGGTGGTAAGATGCCCGTACCGGAAATTCGGGAGGTTCCAGGTTCGAACCCTGGCTGAGGTGATATTTTTCGCAATAAATTCTTTAGTTTTTTCAGGGAAAAATGGGTTTAATATTAAGATGCAAGTTAGCATCAATCGATATTAAATTGATTTTCAATTTAATTAATGTGATATTACTTATTCTTATTCGTCTTAGAGCTGCGTTATGACCGGAAAAACAATTTGGCGCGCAGTTGGGTGAATTTAAAGAAGGTATATAAAAATCACACAAGTAAATATGAAACATTAAGATCTAGCTATGACCGTAGAAGGCGTCCTTGTTCAATTTGTATGTATTACATTAACGGTCGAATATCTCCAATAAAAATCAGTAATTTTGGTTTATTGAAAATAGGAAAAAAGGTAATATAAAATTGAAAAAAATTACTTTTTGCAAAAAATTAGCATTTTATTATAAAATTATTCATTTAAAATAATTTGTTATTATTTTTAAAACTAAAGGCATAGCGTCTTTATTTTCAAACGTTTTATTTGTCAGAATGCATGGCTACAACCTAACCTAACCTAACTCTAGCTTAATCAACCTGGGTGAATGTTTCGGATAGGAATTTAATACGAACTTTTCCGAACCTTTACGAACCGTTCCGAAATCTGTGTCCGTTCTAATCAAACCAAATCAAATTTGTAACTCTTTTCAATCCGTGCATCAATTCCAAGTTCTATCCGAATGAATCGCACACCAATCCGAAACAGTCATTCAATTCTTTTTAATCCAGGAGTCCAATCTGAATGAACTCGAAACTTATCCTGATAATCTTTTCAATCCTTCTCAATCTGTGAGTCCAATCCAAACGAATCCGAGACTCGTCCGGACAAGGTTTTCAATCCTTAATTCGTGCCGTTCTCGAGTTTTAATCGGAATGAACGATCCGGTAACAATCTAAAAACTTTCTAACTATCTTTCTATTTTTCTTTTTTTTCTCTTTTCTTTATCTGCCTAAATCCATTTTTGTCCGAAATCTGTATCCGAATCCTTCCGACACTTTCACCAGGAAAGTGTGCTTTATTTTATGTAAGCAAAATTATTGTTTACTTACGTTACATACCGAAATTAAAAATAGCGAAAAATATGATTCACTTGCCAAAAATACTACTTCGCAGGACCTCGATGGGGAGAGGGGGGGGTCGTTGGTCCTAGATCAATTTTCACGTGTCGCTATACGAAACATGACTGACAAAATACGGCGTTAATTGACCGATAAGTTCTCACTATTAACAACTTTTTTGGGAAAGAGAACTGATTTCTTTCATTTACCATGTAATAATTTAAAACTAAAAATTTGCTAGGGTATTTAAAGACCTACGATGTTCTCGGAAGATTAAAAAATTTTTTGCATTTATCTCTATCTAGAAGTTGTATAGAATAGCATATTTATTTAATTGTAAATTAAACAAATGAAAATTGATATATAATGTTGGTGTGTCAGGAACACCCTACGCGAGTAATAATGTCAAGAAAAACCACACGAGTAAGACAAGGTTAAATACGACGTCACACTAATAAAAATATACTATAGTAACGTACGTTGCTATACACGTTTAAATTTTTGTTATAAACAATTCTTTTTTAAATAATTACAAAAATAAGGCCTTTTTATGAGCTACCGCGGTTGTTTGTGCATACAAATCGATTATTATTGACAACAATGTTCAAAGGTTTCGATCTTGTATTCTCTATTGGATCCTCTTCAGAAGGGCCACTTCAACCAACTCCGATTAATTTTAATCGGAATCAACAGTGTGATCAACAGCAAAACTTTAATGGCTTTTGGTAGTATTCCTGATCGTTCTTACTCTATAATTTCTTTATGATATTCGTATTTCTGTGTGAAATACATTGTAAATATGTATACACAGATGTATATCACATAAAGATACGAATATAATGAAGAAATCATGGGTTAAGAACGGTCAGCAGTATTACCAAAAACCATTAAAATCTTGTTGGTCACACTGTTGATTTCGATGAAAATTAATCGGAGTTGGTTGAAGTGGCCCTAAAACATGCGTAAATTACATCCGTAAATGAAATTTATTGCCTCCTTCTGCATGAAGCAAGCTCAAAGTAGTCAAGTGTTCGAAAATTGATTATGTTTATTATCAAAAAGAAATTCAATTTTGTCCTTACACCGACATGGGCTCGTTGTCTCACCACTCGGATTGCCTGTTTTCCGTTTTTTGATTTTTTGTAATTTGATTGATTTATTTGAGCCAGAGACTCCTTGTATTTTATTAATTCTTTTCTAATTTTGTCTATATCAATATTTATTGATATTTTATAAAAACCTTTAACCCTTAACACAACACGTTCGACGCCAACTTTAAATACAGCACAAGGGTCTGGGAGATCCAACTTTAAAAAGTCATAATTTTGGTTCCAATCAATATTTTTTAATAAATTTTTTTTAAAATGGAAGTTTAGAGTCACAGAAATGTGACTGAGTTAACCGGCATTGCCGAAAAATAATTTATTGTAAAATTAACCCTTTAATGCTCATTGTGATTTATAAATCACAGTCAACTTTGACATGCTGTGAAACACTTGCAGTCAGGTATTTCAGGGGTTCGTGTGTGCAGTATTTTACAGCATGTCAAAGTTGACTAATTTATAATAATTTTTTCTTAATCTTTTATTTATAAATCACAATGGGCCTTAAGAGAATGCTATTCCTAAAGCTGAACTTCTTCAACATCGGTACTACAGATTATTTTTTCTGCAGAAGGGCAAGGGGGAGAGCTAACAGTGGCTAACATCAGGCTAACGCTCTTTGTCCAACGCATAGATCTGTCTTTGTTCTTCGATTGTAATGCCATCTGCGAAAAGACCTATCAATTACTGTTGCACACAATCACTGCTCTGCTTGTCATCGTTTACGTGCGCTAAGCGAAATTTGTATGTACACGTACAGCTGTTCAAGGACTAAACTTTTTTGTTAGGCTTTTGATTTGAATGACACACAATCAATATTGTTCGTTAGAGTTTTCTGCACTGCGGGACGGTCTCATTTCATACATACGAGCTACAGAACGTCAGTAAATGACAAAAGTTAACCTCGGTTGACAGATCCACCAGCCAAAAATAAATAAATTTTTAATTTTGTTTTTCGATTTTCTCGTAAAATTTATTGTATCGCACTTTTTGTTGGTGCGTACTTTCATTCTACAAAAGGATTTTGTGATCTGTCGAGCCAATTCGAAAATTAAAGAAAACTGTAATGCATCAGTAATTCCCGTCAGTATAGCATCCTCTTAAAGAGTTAAGAAAAAACTATTAAGCGAAAATAAAAATTTGTAAAGGATCCATTTTTTAAATTAAAGCATATTTTCGCAATAAAAAAATCAATATTTCTTAGATTTATTACAATGTATAACAAAATACTGTGATAAATTGTTGAATTTAAAATTTTGGACAATAATACGTTATATCGGACTGACGAAATTAAAACACGAGACTAGAAGGCCTGTGTCAGTCATAGCGGTTCTCTTGGTGCCGAATAATAATTTTTTAATTTTTATTTTTTGCAATTTAAACTGCACGCCGCATATTTGTCGGACTTGAAACACAGTCATGAAGCCGAAATCTGGATTCTGCTCATCAGGGATGCAAGAACTATAATATTCAAGATATACGCACGCGTGCACACACATACAAATTTACTAATAACGTTATTTTCATAAGAATTGTGCGGGATCTTTTATTTCTAAGCTGCATTAAAACATTTTTTAATCTTAACTGGAATTTTAAATAAACTTCGTTAAAAATTCGGGAATTTTTAGGAAATTTTTTTACAAGAATTTAAATAAACATTTCTGTCCTTTATTTATTAAAATTAAACTTTTTTTCTTGTTTTGCTAAGGCGATTTGAGTACTACAGTGGATAAGCTTTCTGAAAAGAGATCCGTGACGGACTTCGCGCTTTGGAAGAGTTCGAAGTCAGGTGAACCTTGGTGGGACAGTCCTTGGGGCAGAGGACGTCCAGGATGGCATATCGAATGTTCGGTCATGGCGTCAACAATTTATGGAGATAGCTTGGACATCCATACAGGCGGAGTAGATCTCAAATTTCCTCATCATGACAATGAACTTGCACAAGCGGAAGCATACTACGGCAATTCGGATTGGGTCAAGTACTTCCTGCACTCTGGCCATCTGACTATAGCCGGCTGCAAAATGTCGAAATCGTTGAAGAACTTCGTTACTATACAAGAAGCTTTAAAGAAATATTCGAGCAGACAACTCAGACTTGCCTTCCTTTTGCATTCGTGGAAAGACACTTTAGATTACAGTGATAATACTATGAACATGGCTGTGCAGTACGAAAAGTTTCTTAACGTGAGTACAAGACTCGTATACGTATCGTATAATATCTTGATATGATATTACGTGTCTACAAAAATATAATCGCTCATAGCTTCGAGAATGTTTGCAATTTTCTCGCATTTTATGAAAATCGGGATCTTAGAAAAAAAGAAATTATAAAAAAGTTAAAAAAAATGCACTTTAAAAACAAAAAAGCTTTAACGGGATGCTAAAATTTTACCGATTGAATAATGACTTGCACACATACAATTTACAATACATACGTAGGTTTTATCAAACAGCAATACGTCACTACATACTACTATATTAATATCGCACACATATAAATGCACAAATTTTCAAGCACACTAATCTTTCATATTAAGCATCCAAGTTAAAATCTAAGAATACAACGCTAATTTATCACTATTCATACCTCAGACTATTACCGTTTTATACAAAGAGACTAAAATTTTTGTATTAAGCAAATATTGGCATACGTTGACAGCTGTAGACGCTATATTAGACTAAGGGTAGATAAAAAAGAAAATCTAAATTTCAATTTTTTTCGTTCTCGACATAAAATCGATCAACTTGAGCTAAATTTGTGCCTATACTTTAATTGTGGAAAAGGATTTTTTTTATCTTTAAATATAATTAGAAAAATAGTGTGCTGAAAAAATCGCATTTGATCGCAAATGCGAAATAGAATAGGATAACTTAAGCATCCCTTTAATCTGTCTTTTAATTTCAGGTTTATGATATTTTGTTCTTAAGTTATATAAACTCTTAAGTTATATAAATTGTTATGAAAATTGGGTTTTTTTTATTTTGAAGCGCTGTAACTTGAAATATTCTCAGACAAAAATTAAAAAATATTTTAATTTAGATCTAAACTTCAGTCTTTTTAAAAAAATTGGTGCGATAACTTCTCGCAATAATATCAAACCACTTTTTATGTAAAAATACATTTTTTATAAAATGTTTTTTAATTAAAAAATTAAAAAGTTTATAGAAATAACAAAGAGAAGAAAAAGTACTTGTTATAATGTGCTTTTTAAATCGCACAATTTTTTTTTACTTTTCGAGAAATGTGAAATGATCGATGCAATGCGATGCAAATGCTTCCAAACTTAAAAACGATAGTGGACATTTAACCCGTTGCGTCACTTTTTTTCTAGTGAATATAATTTTGTGTTTGTTATGCAGCGGTTTTTGGGTCACTGAATACGATTCCGGTGTGAAAAATATAAAAATCAAAATGGAGGATCCAATATGGCGGACGAAATTTTCAAAATCAACTAAAATTCGCTTGAAACATGTTACTCGAGAGTTTTGGAGGTTGCTGATTAGAAATCCAACGTCAAAAATACAAAATTAAAAATGGATTCAATATGGTGGATGGAATTTTCAAAATTAACCGAATTCGCTTGAAATTTTGAAAATTACGTTTCATATCCATATTGGTCCGCCATATTACATCTAGCATTTCAAATTTTGTATTTTTGACATCGGATTCGTAATCGGAGATCTTGAAAACACCTGAATAATAAGTTTCAACCAAATTCGGTTGATTTTGATCTTTGTCCGCCATATTAGAACCACCATTTTGAATTTTTGACATTGGATTCGTAATTAGAAATCTCGAAAACTCTTCAATAACAAGTTTCAAGTGAATCCAGTCGATTTTGATAATTTTGTCCGCCATATTATATCCGTCATGACTTTTGAATTTTTGACATCGGATTCGTAATCAGCGACCTCAAAACCTTCCAGATAGTGATTTCGAAGTATAGGTTATGTAAAATTTTATGCAAACAAATTTAATCTCTAAGAACGACAATTTTTTAGTTTATATTTATTAATAACAAATTATTTATTTGAAATATGATTTTAAAACTTAATTTATTAGTTAAAGGTAACCTTTAGCAATCCAGCAATACCAAACATGCTAAAGAAATACGTGAAATAATCGATTCATTGATAAAATGAGCTTGGATTGTAGGTGTAGCTTCAAGAGCTACACCGTGACGCAAAGGGTTAAAACCTTTGTATTGTGTACATGTTTTTAGGTTTACATGTTTAAAAAATAAATGTGCTGCTTTATATTTCCAGGAATTCTTTCTAAATGTAAAATGTAGGATTAGAAATTTGGATACACGTACTACTCTTCATAGTTTTATAAAATGGCGTCAATCCGAAATAGAACTCAGTAACGAATTTCATCTTGCGAAAGATGCTGTACATAAAGCATTGTGCGGTAAGTTTTTAAGTCTTGATTATCTTTTAATCATTGGTAGATTTGGGTATGTATTGCTAAAAAGATGTATCTGTTCCAGATAATATCGATACGAGGATTGCTCTCGATTTGATACGAGATCTCGTGGTAGCTGGCAATGTGTACATGACACTAAATCCAAAAACTTTGGATGTGCTTCTTCTTAAGGATATCGCATTGTATATTACGAGGATGTTTATCATTTTCGGGGCCATTTCTTCCTCGCATTCACCTGATGCAATTGGATTTCCGCTTGATGATGAGACAGTCAGTAATAGTACAAATGTAAGATCAATATATTAATAAGTTACATTGCAAATGCAAGTTACAAATTTGACGAATATAACTATTCAGATTTTACTTTGTTTTTTAAATCAAGTTTTATCTTTCATCATGAATTTAACTTTCGGAGTTAAAATTTGCAACTTAGGCCGGTCTCATCATCTGATTAAATTAATCGACCAATTAAATTTAACAATTGCCAATTGCAAAATATAAAGCTGATTGTATTATTTTCTTGTCCTTTTCTGTAAATTATAATTTATGTATAATACTTTAATAATTAAGTAATATGTCATTAAAATAACTAAGAAATTAGATTTGGAATTATCAGTTTTAAGTTTTAGAATTTCTTATCAATTTTTTCTAAATTATAATATAATTTATGTAAAATTATGATTGGGTAAGTTAATTTTTTTTAACTAAAAATTAAAAATAAAGTAAAATTAATGACTAAAACACTTTTAATTAATGATTATGTAACAATTACATTACGTTTAATTAAAATAATTAAGGAATTAGATTAGATTGATTTTAAGTTACAATAATTGCATATAATGAGATCGGCTCTTAATTCAATTTTGTTTGAAGAACGTTAAATTTGAATAAAAATTGGATTTCATTTCTTTTTGAAATATGCTCTGATAATTTTGAAGTTTTTTCAAGACGTTTGGAAAATTCTTATTGTCGTTTAACTTCTTATTTACTTATTTTGAAACAAGAGATAAATTTACACAAATACAGATATTTTAAATTGCAATATGAAACAAAATAATGTAATTGTAACACATATTCATATATTTTGTTTTATGATCAGTTTGAAGAGACTATTATGCCATATCTCGAAATTCTGGCGAATTTCCGAGAGAAGGTTCGAAATTGTGCGATAACCCTGAAAGCGAACGATATTTTGCAAGAGTGCGATCGATTGCGCGACGATACATTGCCGAATGTTGGCGTACGATTGGAAGATAGCAAAAAGATTGGAAAATATGAAGAACCTTGCAAAATAAAATTAGTTAACAGGAAAGAGTTGTTGAAGGAGAAAGAAATGAAAAAAAAATTAGAAGAAGAGAAAATTCTAGAGAAGGAAAAGAGAAAAGCAGCGAAAGAAGCGCAGCAAAAAATATCGCCAAATGACATGTTCAGATTGGAGAAAGACAAATATTCTCAATTTGACGATAAGGTAAACATTGTAAGCTAGTTTAACATGCATGTAACATTTTATTTTAAAATTTATTTACTTCAATTATATGAGTTTATAATTTTTTTATATTTCTATGCAGGGATTACCAACGCACGATGCGGAAGGTAAAGAGATTAGCAAAGGCCTACTGAAGAAGTTGCAAAAGTTGCAGCAGGCGCAGGAAAGGAGATACATTGAGTACTTGGCTTCTCTGCAAAAAGATTGCTTATCTTAAGATTTTTTAAAGAGAGTATTATGAAGTTGTACTGCAGGTTATCCGTTTTATACTTCAACAACTGTTGTCATTTTACTATCACAAAGAATGATAATTCTTTTCCTCTGAAATATTGAGAAATATCTAAATTACTGTTGTTTATAATCTATATGATATATCAATATAATTTTAAATGAGTAAATTTGTGTCTGATATCTAAATTTCATACGAAAATCTCTCTCAAAAGCTTTGTTCTAAAAACTTTAGTTAAGAAATTAAACTTAAATGCAATTTTTTATCAGTATCTTTTCTCTACGATTTTCTATATATTTTCAGCCGTTAAATTTTCTTGAATTTTGTAATCTATTTATTTCATTTATCTTCTTTTGTAAACTATTTATTACATTATTGTTTCGAATTAATGTATAGGAGTTCCAACATTGTAATGAATAAACAGTCATATAACCAATGTTATAAGATTTTATATTTGCAAGAAATATATATGTGACTTTATATATTAAGTTCCAATAAATACTTGATTTTATATATCATGAGATTGCTACGTATGTAAAATGTATTTATGTATGTTAATTACTTTAACTGCCATATATTTGTTGTGGATTGACGATTGTAAAATTCCCGTTACTATTTATGGGTGATGATTTTATTTATTTGATTAATGCTTATTTCTATTAATGTAGATTAATTTTAATTTCGATTTAGTTTACTCTTTATTTTTTTAATAATTAGAAAAAGAGAAATAAATTCGAGATTAAAGTTAATTTGCATTGGTAGAAATGGACATAAGAATAATTTTACTAAGATCCGTTTGCACCAATAAGATTAATATCTTGGTTTGACTTACTTTTTATCTTTTTCTTTCTTTTTTTTTTTAGAAAAATAGTAAGTGAATCGAGATTAAAATTAATCTGCATTGATGCCAATTAACTAAAGTATTTTAGACATTAAAGAAACAATAGAAATTATATTGATGTAAAAAGACAAAGTATTAAAATAATACACTAGATTCATTATTAAGCTCAATGCCGAAATCAGCTTGGCAGTCAGTGTTAAAAAAGAATGCCTCCAATATCACAGAATCACGGTACATTCATACTTGATGTACGTACATCGGCATGTATCGTGCCGATGCGATTCGAAACTGCTGGTCGAACAAAATAAATGTTACGCGTTTCCACTCAACCGGATGAATTTGACGTGCGATGCTGTCCATTATTAAAGCATAATACCCCTTTCATAATAAGTGGGCGTCAAGCCGCGGACAGTGACAGCTTCGTAAATGCGAAAGGCGATATAATGCTCGTGTGGCGCGGCGCGACGCGAAGCGAACCGAACCCGATATTCATCCCGTATTCAAAAGCAGTGAAAACCCGAGAGGCAGGCGAACAGGTCGACCCGTCAGTCGCTTTTCCAACTCCCCGTAAAATACGCATCGTATCCGATAATAATGATACGGTGGTGCCCGGTCCCGAAAACTCGAAATAATCGGGAAAAGCTACCAGTCGCCCATCCCCTTACAAATTATGTTTCCGGACTGGAACGAAGCGGTATTTAAACCACCTCGCGTAGAAGCATTTTCGTTCTTAATCGAGAAAGTTTAATGCGATACGTCTCACGTCACGTTTTAGCACATATTTGTGTCGTCGGCGTTGCTTATTGCGCTGTTAACGAAGCATTGTGCGTTCGAGTACACCTTCCCTTGGAATCGCGCCAAGTTTTTTTATCGAAACTTTTTCGACAGTTTCCTTTCGTATGCAATTTTCTTTTTAATTGTCTACTGTCATTACACTTAATCAAATGATTATAACATTATTACGCGAACTTTATAAAAATAGAAATTAATGTAAATAAAGGCCTATTGTTAATGAGCAAAATGATTCGAGATGTCAATAATAAATGTTTAATATGCTGTAATAAAAAAATGTGCTCATAAAGAATTTAAACTTGTCTACTTTTCTAATATTATGTTGATGTTTTTTTTAAATTTTCTGTAGTTGTGTCACTTCATATCAAATTATTATAATATTATTATTACAAAAATTTTACAAAAAACAAATGAATAAAGATAAAGGCCTATTGGTAACAGGCAACCGGACCAAAATAAAATTTTGGTCCGGTTACGATTACAATCCAAGTCTATTACCCAATTTTCGGTTTCGGTTTCGGTTCTGGTTTTTTTTTTACCAAGAATAGGGTTTTTTTTACCTATAACCGTAACCGTTTTTATTTCGGTGTTTTTTTCAGTTACGGTTCCGGTATATAATTATCTATTCTAAAATTTATAATGTATAAAATTGATACTACAAGTATAAGTTACATATTATAAAAAATTCATGTTTTTTATACAAAAAGTTTATAAATTATTGGATTGGGAGGTTCGGAGTCTTTCAAGGTCATTTCTTTCCTTTTTCTTGCTGCTGTTTCATTTTAGCAACTTGCAGCGTCGTTTTTTTAATAGTTCTCTATAAAATAGCATTAATTTTACGCAAATAATAATAATAAAATCAAAGAAATAAAAAAAATAATTCTCCGTGTACACCCTGTAATATCGCTATTTATCTAGAATTTAGAATTAAATACCTTTACGGTCTTAAAAGTTAAATTAAGATTTTAATTAAGGTTTAATTAAGATTTTCAAATTTTTTTGGTGCTACAAAAGAGGAAAAATTGAAATATAATTTTTAAAGCTTTAACTCTTAAACACCGATCCTGTAAAATACGGAAACACATTTTCGGGTCTGAGACTTTTTCAACTTTGAGAAGCTATAACTTTGATTACAATCAATATATTTCAACAATCTTTTTTTCTAAATGGAAGTTCAGAATCTCAGAAATATGACTGCACAATCGGCATTGCCGAAAAATAATTTATTGTGAAGTTATAAATGAAAAACCATTAAGCAAAAATGAGAAATTGGTTAAAAATCCACTTTTCCTTCAAAAAATCATATCTTCGAAATAAAAAACTTTTGAGGATTTTCAAACACGGCGTTTTAAAGCTAGAGTCATACTTTAAAAAAAAATTATGCCATTGTCATTTCTTTTAAAAAGTATAATTACGTAACAAGGAGAATATGAGGTATTTTTGGGTATCTAAAAATCCACTTTTTTTAAAAAAATCATCTTTGCAACAAAAAACTTTTAAGGACTTTACAATATGGCGTTTTAAAGTTCAAGAGTCATACTTTAAAAAAAATTATGTCATTGTCATTTCTATTAAAAAATATACTTATGTAACAAGGCGAATATGAGGTATTTTTGACCAATTCGTGTCTAAAATTGAAAATTGATGTGTTTCATGATATGTATATTTTGGAAAATCTCCCTTTTCTACAGCACTATATAGTATTTTAACTTTAGACAGAGTATATACGAGTAACATCCGCGAACGAACCTGTTTGAACGTGTTTTGTCCAGCTTTTTTATGTAAAATACTCACAAAAAAATTTTATTCACACATTATGTTAGTCTCACAGACCCTAACAAAACTTTGCTGCCATGCCGTTCGAATTCTAGTTGACCAATAAAGTTAATCAACTATATCAATCGAAAGAGGAGATTTCAAACTTTTCTTACCTCCTAGTCCGAACCTTCTATTTTCTTTCGTCTTTATACAATAAGTGTTCGAAGCTTCATATGGGGTCTCTCTGACGTCGGGTCCCACTTACGTGTTTAAGGGTTAACACTTGAACACTACTGCACTCTGCACTACAGTAGCAGTAATGTAGTGGTGCAGTAGTGCAGTAGTGCTTCAAAATACTACTGCATATTAGTAGTGCTCAGTAGTATTTTTCTACAAGGGAACAGAATGGCAACAGAAAATATTAATAGACTGATCTTATTTGAAGGCGCATTATGCTTATGTTCTGTTAATAGAACCTGTTCACATTTAGCAGACTGGCAGCAAAAATCAAGCAGACTTTGCTGATTGGACGATCTTTTTTTTCTTTACGTCACATTGGTGGCAGAAAGCGAACAGGATCTGTACGACAGAATCAGACTGGAAGTAGAAATCAAGCAAACTCTACTGCTTTATAAATATCTTAATTGTGGCATTATTGAAAAATTTTTAAAATTAATGTTTTTATTCTTTATTTTTATTTTAAAGAAATAATTTTATAAACTGTTATATTAGGAGTAGTGATAATGTTGAAATTTCAAAAGATTTGATTTTTATCTTATATATATTTCAATAGTATGGTATATACATATATTCTTTAAGAATATTTTGTTTGTTTTTTTTTTTGAGAAATTCACAAAATTGAATTCACGAAACCAAAAAATGTGAAGTCGTATACGATTGACTGATTTTGTTCGTTAAGAAAGCATTAAAATCATATAAAAAATTTGTTTATTTATTTGTCCGCAAATGACATTTGAATTTTACCCAATTTTTGGCTGGTAAAATCTTATTCTCCTTAATAGAAATTAATATATCTTACGTTAAAGTGTAAGTATATAAAAATGTGTCTCGTGACCTATTATGTTATCTATCTCAACGCTAAGTGATTATTTTTTAAATATTATTCTTGTTAACTTCCTTATTAGTATAAAGTACAAAGTAACAATCATGTCTCGCGTTAAATGTACGCATAAAAATAATTATAACGTGTTCGAATTTCAATAATAGAGGTCGGTATTCATAGTCGATTCTTATTTCAAGACTGTCTAATTCTATGTGAAGACCTGTTGTCTTTATTGCATCAGTTTATAACAGATTGCGCATAATCTGCTTCTTCAAGTTTGGCTCCCAGGGTAGGTATTAGCGGCAAATTTTTGTATGTTTAACGATTTTCAGAGAAATTTTTGAATAAATTTTTTAAAAAGTCAGTTCAATTTAAGTAATTTTTCATATTTTTGCTGAAAAAATTTATTTTAGTGAAATTATAGCAAATTTTCAGTAATTTTGCTTTTAACAATTTTTAATAAAATTTTAGCGAAATTTCAGTAAAATTTTTTCATCAGAGAGTACTAAAAGTAATGCTTGAATTAATAAAAAAGACCAACATTTTGAGCAATTCTTTTATTAAGGAAGGACAATATGAATAAATATAAGTAACAGAGCAAAAACATCATACATGAGACACATGTGAGGATGAAACACCTCATAATTGATAAATGAAATACCGTATAATTCGTGTTGAATTCTAAGAGCAATCGTTAAAAATATTTCGTTGCTATTTAGACATTGCTAGACATATTGATAGAATAGTCATACTGGTCATTAATGTTCACTGTGTTTTTATACAAGCTAAATTTTAATTTTGCAGCGATTTTTACAGGTATACTTTATGAAATTTTAAAAAGTATGTTTAGAAACTAATTTTTTTAAATTGGAGATATTCGACTGTTAATGTAATACATACAAATTGAAATAAGAACTCCTTCTACGGTCAAGCTAGATCTTAGTGCTTTTATAAATTTTATTTGTGTGATTTTTATATACCATTTTTTCAAATTCAACCGACTGCGCGCCAAATTACTTTTCCGGTCATAACACAGCTATAAGTTGAACATGAACAGATTCGAACTGGCTGAGGTGATATTTTTCGCAATAAATTCTTTACAGTTTTTTCAGGAGGGAAAAGGGGTCTAACATCAAGATGCAAGTTAGCAATTGCCAATTATTAAATTATTTCTAATTTAATAAATGTGATATTACCTGTTCATATTCAACTTATAGCTGTGTTATGATCGGAAAAGTAATTCGGCGCGTAGTCGGTTGAATTTGAAAAAATGGTATATAAAAATCACACAAGTAAAATTTATAAAAGCACTAAGATCTAGCTTGACCGTAGAAGGCGTTCTTATTTCAATTTGTATCTAATTTTTTAACTTTAGTCTAGCTTGAATGCTCTGAATGTGGTTTTTAAATAATGTAATTGAATTGTAATGTAATACGTGTCTTGTAATGTGTATATGAATTCGGTATATAAAGTTATAATCGGAACGCAGTCCAGATTTCACAGATCAGTAGTAGTACAAAAATTTCCCCAAAATTATAAATTCGAAAACTTTTACAAGGAATTTTGTCAGGCATTGCATAATGTGAGTTATATTTTTCCTATTTTTAACTTTGATTTTCAAATCCAAGAAAGAATCTTTTTTTTTGTTAGATTAAAGATTAAATTATTTGAAGAACTTTTATTTTTAAGAAATAAAGATTTAGAAAGAAAGTATGAATATATTGTTCTCATATCCTTAATCGTTTTGCTTAATAACGATATTATCTAAAAATTATCTAGATAAGACCATATATAATTTTATCCAAATAAATGCAAATTACTTCATCTTTATCCTATCTAAGACATTTATTTGTAATGTATCTTATCTTTATCTAGATAATTTTTAATTATTTAAGTACAACACTGTCGATGAACTTTTACTTGTAGGGTGATTGGTAACTCTATGGTTAAGAAACTGATGTTGATAAGAATTGTGAAGCGTTAATATTTATTGAGTTATTTTAAAGAAATAAAATATTTCATCACTCTCTTCCTTCAGTAAGTGAAAGAATGAAAATTTTTTTGACATTTGACTTCTTTTTTGAATAAAAAATATAGTAAGGGTAAATAAAAAAATTTTTTAAATTTTTTATTAAAAAAAATAAAGTAAAAAAATTATGACTGGAAAAACAATTCGGCGCGCAGTCGGGTGAATTTGAAAATAAATATATAAAATCACATAAGTATAAATGAAGCAATAAGATCTAGCTATGACCGTAGAAGGCATTCTTGTTCAATTTGTAAAAAAAATTTTTTTTAATTTTTAATTTTTTTGTAATTTTCTTTAAAACGAATAGAAAACGAGCAAATCCCTAAGGACTTTTTTCTTCGATCCCCTACGCTCCAGAATAAAGTCTTGATATTTAATTTTGGGACACTCTTTGTATATAATAAAGGATTTAAAGTTTGTACATTTTTAATTTGCACAATTGCAACCGCTGTTACTTTTATTTAATCTTTACTCTCAAAGTCTTTAGTATTTAGCTCAGTTTTAAATTTCGAGAGTCCGAAACGTATTAATACATTTTATATGATTTTTGATTTTTCTTAAAATCTTCTATTTGATTTATCTTGGGCTGCGTTCTGATATACACTGCCAGTACTAAAAATCTATAGTTTACGTTACGTAGAAGGGTGGCGATCATGGAATATATCTGGGGTGGTGGAACATTACGATATCTCGAATATTTCTCGTTGAATTCTAAGAGTTTCCGTTAAAATTATTTAGTTACAATCTATTTAGACATTGTAGGACCATCCTACTGGATTACTGGTCATTAATGTTTGCTGTTAGTATTTCATAATCTTTCTGTTATTCCATAAACGCATTTTTTTTCTTTTCAGTAAATTACGTTCGTTCTATATTTGATGAACTTCTACCTATAGGGTGATTGGTAGAACTCTATGGCTAATAAACTGGCGTTGGTTAGAATTATGTCGCGTTAATATTTATTGAGTTATTGTCAAAAAACAAAATGGTATTACCTCTTCTTTCCTATATACTGTAGATTTTCTCTACTGACAGTGACTTTCGAAACATGATCTTAATGAATTAAATTTTGTGCTCTACTTGGGTTCTAAAAACCATCTTTTATATAAGAATGCAAAATCGCGATTTGTTCTTCGATTTTTTTCTACATTGCCTGTGCTAATAATAATGATTTTGTGATCATTGTTATTAGCACAGGCAATGTAGAAAAAAAAGGAAAAGTAACGTACGTGAGTTAGACATGTGCGATTGTTTGGAAAAAAATGGAACTGCCTTTTTGAATATGAAGTCAAGAAGGTAAAAAAGCAAATCTTCGCTCATAGGTGGCTTGACTCCCATCCTATTCTCGCGTAAACGGATAAGTAAATTTTTTAACGGAAAAATCGAACGCGCCGCGCAACTCGAAATCCCGAGGCTATTCTGGGCTATGATTGTCACCGGAATGCTGGTATCGCGTATCGGAGATACTCTTCCAAATAGCGATCCCTTTGTTTGCGGGCTAATCTACTGCGAATCCAGAGCCGAGAAAAACGACCGACAAGAGCGATAATCGTTTACCGCTATTACTGATATTTTTAATCCTTTCGAATCATTTTATTTTATGACTCAATTCTTTAAAAATTTATATCGTCCACCAAAATAAAGATAACGACTTCTTTCTGAGCTTATTTTAAAGTTAAAAGATAAGATTCTTCATAAAAAAATCAACACTCTTGTTCATCTCTAATCACCTTTAATCTGAATACCTCGTTAAAAACTCGGAAAATAAGGTAAATGTGAAAAATACATTTATTTTCCTTAAAGATTATCAGTTTTAATATATCACCTAAATCTAAAAAGTTTCTCTATAACTTCCGCTAAAGATTACAAATTTAAAAATCCGTAAGGAAAAAGGGGATAAGATGACGACCTTAAGATTTTTCTTAATTTCAGTGAGAATGTAAAAATAACAATCTATTTTTTATCTAATTCACTAAAGTCTTGTTTATTATCAGAAAAATTAGAAGCTGTTAAGTAAACTAAAATTTTTTTGTATTTACAAGGAAAGGGACGGAAGTGTCCCCTTCCGATTTTGACGAGCCTTTAATATGTTGTAGTACAAATAAAAATAAGGGACACGTATTTTTTTATACGTGCCCATACGCACTTTTAGGGGGTGAAACACCCCTTTGAAGAAAATCGGTTTTTTTCTTTCGAAGCGTATACCGTCGAAACTATAAAAGATAGAGAAAAATGTTCTAATTGAAAGTTGAATGGCTTGAAGAGTACTTTATAACAGTGATAAAAAGAAATAAAAAAAAATTTTTTTTTATACTTTCCCCCAACACTTACCTATTTTTTTCAAAATGTTTATTTCTTTTTATAAGCAAAATAAAGCTTATTTTATTACAAATTCAATAGTATATGATAGAGTTATGTTGCGACATTTCCATTTTGCAAAAATATTTAAAAACCACTCCATAACGCATGGTACGCGCACCCGTCCGTGCACTATGAAAGTGTCCCCTTTCGATTTTGACGAGCCTTTAATATGTTGTAGTACAAATAAAAATAAGGGACACGTATTTTTTTTATACGTGCCCAATCTCACTTTTAGGGGGTGAAACTCCCTTTTGAAGAAACTCGGTTTTTTTCTTTCGAAGTGTATATCATCGAAACTATAAGAGATAGAGAAAAATGTTCTAATTGAAAGTTAAATGGCTTGAAGAGTACTTTATAACAGTGATTAAAAAAAAATTAAAAAAAATTTTTTTTTTATAATTCCCCCGCTGCTTACCTTTTTTTTTCAAAATTTTTATTTCTTTTTATAAGAAAAATAAAGCTTATTTTATTACAAATTCAATGGTATATGATAAAGTTATGTTGCGATATTTCCATTTTCCAAAAATAATTAAAAACCATGCATTATGGAGTGGTTTTTAATTATTTTTGGAAAATGGAAATGTCGTAACATAACTTTATCATATACCATTGAATTCGTAATAAAATAAGCTTTATTTTGCTTAGAAAAAGAAATAAAAATTTTGAAAAAAATAGGTAAGTGATGGGGGAAAGTATAAAAAAATTTTTTTTTTAAATTTCTTTTTATCACTGTTATAAAGTACTCTTCAACCCATTCAACTTTCAATTATAACATTTTTCTCTATCTCTTATAGTTTCGACGGTATACGCTTCGAAAGAAAAAAACCGATTTTCTTCAAAAGAATGTTTCACCCCCTAAAAGTGCGTATGGGTACGTATAAAAAAATATGTGTCCCTTAATTTTATCTGCACTACAACATATTAAAGGCTCATCAAAATCGGAGGGGGACACTTCCGTCCCTTTCCTTGTTAGATTTTTTAAGGACATGTCAATTTTATTTTACCTCCATATGCGGGCAAGATGACTTTTGATACTGGGTAAGATGATGAACAGTTCAATAAAATTAAAAATGTATTTCTTGAGTAAAAGAATTTATAATAATATAATAAACTTATATTATTCTGATATTACAAAATAATCAAAGAAAAATGTAAATAAAAAAAGTATTTGTGATTTGCAAACATAAAATTATATCACATAGAATGAAATCATTTCACACAGAAGTATGCTTTCTATTAACTTTCTTTTCTTAATCCTTAAACTGTAACGCTCGAAAATATCACTAGTGATAAACCACGGTCTGATAGACCGCTATCATGTTTCCGCTAATTTTATAAGTTCCTTATAATGAAATATATATTTTCAATTATTATGAATATTTGTAAATGAGGGAGACGGAGAAAGATATTTTAATGTGAGGATTAGCAAAAAAATCTCATACAAGATGTCTTTAAAGTCTATAGAACTTTATCCGTTATATTTCGGAAACGGTTCAAAATTATAAAAAACTACGAAATACATGTTTGATCATTTCGAGCGGCTTGTTTATAAAAGGATTGTAGAGATCGCTCCCTTAAGGTTCAGTGTTCTTGCGAGACTCCAACTCAAATAATTCAAATGGAACCTTCCATATTGTAATATATATGCCATTTGAAAGAGTGCAGAAAAAGAAAATTTTTGGTACAAAACGGAGATTGATACATTGACTCATTTGGAAGTTATTTAGGGTCAAAGTTTGAAAAAGCCAATTTTCAAAAAATTGTTACTTCTATTCGAAAAATTGTTTAAATTCTAATATATTTTAAAAATCCTAAAAAAGTTGAATCATAAAAATTTTCCTAACATTAAAATATACCATTGCATCAATAAATAAGAGTTAAAATGTGTAAATAAAACATAATTTAAGAAATACATACATGCTCAATACTGTGAAAAAGTAACGTAAACGCGTAAATCCCGGTCTGTGAGACCGCTACAATTTTTCAACAGTTTAACATTATACGTTCCTAGCGAATGATAATGGGACCACTGCAGTATTTGGTGGGGACAGTACGTATTACTGTTCTAAGATGTATTATGAGTTTAAAGCGCCTTTTGTGAATGTCAAGGAAATTATTGATAAGTAAAGTTTCAATAGCAGTCCATAAGATCGGTATTACAATTTAAGGGTTAAATCGTTAAAGAGTTAAGGGATAAAACTAAAAGTTATATTAAAAAAATAACATTTATATAATATTATAAACATATATTATATATATATATATAATATATTAGGTGTACACCTTTGCTTCCGCCGTTTTTTTTTCGATATTCGAGGCTTTATTGTAA
>QKQZ01002722.1:0-44134 GCA_003595255.1 Solenopsis fugax | reverse complement strand
CGGCCGTGCCCTGTGTGCGTCGAGGCCGGGGAACACGGCGCTGTGTGTGCTCGAATGTTTCAATTTCAATAACTACTCCCCAGCGTCAGAGTCCGCACAATATCGGCCGCGCCGGACTTTTGCCGGCGCTACGTGTACGCGAAATATTGATAATTAACAATGGCCGTGTACCGTCACAGGGGGGTGGTTCGACGGNATGGCCGTGTACCGTCACAGGGGGGTGGTTCGACGGGAAGGGTGCGCACGGTGCACATTCAGGCCGAAGGATGGAGGGAAAGAGAAAGAGAGAGATGAGGAGAGAGAAAGAGAGGGATGGAAACGGAGAAAACGAGGGAAACGATCAGAGAGAGAGAGAAAGAGAGAGAAGAAGGAAGGGATGAGAAGGGGGAGAATCGGCCGCGGGTTTGGAATGCCAAGGTACAGAGAGACCGAGGAAAATGAGAGTTCGGCCATAGGTGCCTATTATGGCAGTCATGTACTGTTCTGGTGAATTTTTATTCGACGGTTGTAACCGCGTATCGTCCCCCATCCTCATCTACGTCCCTCGCCACCCTTACCGACCCCCGGGGGCGTCGGGCTCTTTGTTCTCTTCCGAATCCCTCGTCCACGCGCCTCCTCCGCGTCGCTCCCGCTATCACCTGACGTTACACGACGTCCGTGTAAGGACACATTAACGCTTCGCGTGTATCTCCTGCCGCGCTTATACGCGCTGTATATATATATATATATATATATATATATACAACAGTTAAAATTTATAGTGTTAAGGGCCTCCTGTCGCGCCCTCCTCCACGTATGTTTGTTTTTTCGCTCTATCTCATCTTCATCCGACATTATTATGCAAGCGATTCTTCGTCGCCAAATTTTCACAGCAAATTACAATTCAGTGCATTGTTGCATAAGCAAACAGCAACGTTTAAAAACTACATAATGGTTACAAATATTCCAATGAACAGATAATGCTTGGTACCGGAATAGTGTGCACGGATAAGTTCCCACGTTAAACATTATTAATTACTTCGAAACAAAAAAACAATGTAATAAGTTTAACTATTTCAACAAATAAAAAATATTTTTTACGAATAAATTTTATAAGCTAATCAATTTTATAATTTTACAATAAACCATAACTTTATTTAACCATGTTATTGAGAGCGGTCACAAGAAGTCGAATAAAGAATCTTCAAAATGCGGATCATAGATTGTCCGCGGAGTTACGCGATAAACGATGATAACTCACCGGTAGGGTCTCGGTAGGCGTCCATGTAGTGGGAACCCCCGCTGTCGGGCGTACTCTCGCGACTATACGCCGTGACGTGCACTCCAGGCGGCGGAAACCCGGGTACAGGCCTGATCCCCGGACCCCCGCTGAAATTGACTGGCTCGTTCGCCGTTGAGAAGTCAACGGGTTCTGTTTGCTCTTCGATAGGTCGTGGAGCTGGGAAACCCGGACCCACCGGAACCGCGACGGCTTCCCCATGGCCGGTGGAATACTGCGGACTGGGTGCACCGCTGCAATAGAGATAGATATATATCTTTTGCGTCTATTCGTCTAAATACTATGATCATCTTCCAAGTATTTATTATTTAGGAGCATTTTGCTGATTTTTAATTCTCTATTAAAATAATCTTTAAATAATTTTAATTTTTAGTATCAATGAGCTTGAAAACTTTTTTTATAAAACTAATACTTTTTTTTTAAATTGAAGATTTTATTCTCACAATCTATTATAAATATAAAAATTAACAAGTACCTGTGGAGTCTATTAACGCTAAGATCGAGAGTCTGGCCCTGGGGACTAGGAACTTGAGGACTAGCCGTCAAGTGGGGACTCGCTGCAGCCTGAGGACTACTTCCCACCGTCTGTCCTCCTCCATATTGTGGACTGAGACTGTTCGAACCGTAAGGCGGTGCCTGTAAATCGCGTCATTGATAACGAGCGTAAAGATGTCATAATACTTTTCGTACGCAACGTATTATTTCTAGCTAACCTGCGGACTAGTGGACGTAACACTGGAGGTAGACAAATCCATCACTGATCCCCCAGGCGAGGTAGGCGGTCCACCGGGTTTCTGCATCTGCTGCATTTGCGCGACCGTAACACATTTCACTGCAACATTCATGGAGACGCGACGTTTAGTTACAAATGAATCTAGGATATTCGCAGAGACGTTCTCGCATAAATTACCATCTTCAGTCTTTATCATCCCAGCTGCCGTGGCGGCGGCCATCGCCATCTGATGCTGTTGCGCGACCACCGCAGCTTCTTGATGATAAACTCGCTCCTGCTCCTCTGGCGTCATGCCGGTTTGTCCCAGATAGTACATATTCGCCCTCGAATGAAGCTGCTGCTGCTGTTGCTGCTGTTGCTGCTGCTGCTGCTGCTGTTGCTGTTGCTGCTGCTGCTGCTGCTGCTGTTGCTGTTGCTGAGATGGGATAGGCGTGCAAGACTGCGTATCGTATCTCTCATACGTCGCAGTAGTACCAGGATCGTAGGGTCGATGATTGGCTGCGCTGACTATTGCGTTCTCGTAACCTCTGCCAGTCGCTATGTCGTTGGAATACGTCACCACTGGTCGTGCAATATTAGTAGCACCAGGATGCATGTACGCCCTCGCATGTTCGGCTGATCGATGATGATAGAGCTCCTCCGTAGTGGTTGCGGCGGAGCTNGCGGCGGCCGCCGCGGCTGCCGCCGCGGCCATCATGGTAGGCTCGTAAGGAGATCTTTGGGACATTTGATGGCTCATTCTTGTATCTTCCACCATTGGCATCGGATAGGCGACCGGCTGCATCGGTAGCACGTGATGCGTCGGATGCTGGCCAGGGTGATGAATCGTCGCTCCTATGGATGGCCTCGAGCCCATCGCATCCATGGATGACATGGATGAGGAGTTCGAATCTTGGCTCATGTAAGAATCGTACGTTTGTCGTACTGCGGGAGGCGGCGGTGGCGGGGGCGAATTCACTCTGCAGGATGTTGCATCCTCCGTCTTGGGGACCAACAACTCACCCGTGTTTTGATTCCTCATAGATAATGTGTTGCAGCAACTGCTGCTGAGAGTCATATTCTCTGTCTTAGGCACCTTCGCGGGACGCGACGTGCTGTTGTCCTCCGGCGTTTTCGGAGGTTTTACATTAATCCCAGCGTTTTTCGTCGTCGTATAGTAGTCGTAGGTCAAACTGCTCAATACAGGCTTCGTGTCTTGCGTTGCGGAACCGTACTGCGAATAACTCTTCGTGTCCATTGATGGGGGTAGCAGATTCGTGCTGATGTATTCTGGCGGTATCCCTGGCACTATCGTGGGAAATTACGCAGTTAGTAAATTTTGCATTAAAATGTAATAAATTTCATAAAATGAAGAATTTCATGAAGTTAAAAATATCATAATAAGAAATATATTTGTAATCTTTTTATTACTTTTCTATTAAAAAGCACTATAAAGCTCACTAGAATTATTTCAAATCGCATGCGGTTATCGGTTGCTGTAAGATATTTACAATAGTCCAGTTCAAGAAGATAATTCAATAAAAAATTTTTGTTTTAAGCGATAATAAATTATAATTGAATATTGCTTAAAGATGATCGATTTTTTACATATATATAATATTTGTAAAATATCTTGATAAAGTCGAATTTATATTATATAGAACCTATTATAAAATCTTTTCTAAAGCGAGGATTATTTCAAATTATATCTTTAACTGGATCATTAATATTACATCAGAAACTTCGAGACAAATTAAAATCTATATAAATCAAAATGCAAATCTAATTTGAAACAATGAAAGCAACTGTAGAATTATTTTAAAACTATCAATGATATTTTGCAATCAACGTGTATATAATACTTGTAATTCTTTACATTTTTGCGAGTAAATACAAATATGTGTAATCCATGTGAAAGATTCGCAGTGAGAGCAACAAGACACGCGCGAGCGGATTGCGAAATTACACGAGGTACGCATTTTACGCACAAGATTTAGTCTTTTATCTTGTTCCCCTCATTTAAGCGTTAATCTCGTCGCGTGGCACAGCGACAGGATTTTCGTGTATCCGGCGTATCGCGGACACACACGACGAGGAGTCCCGCATACCGCCTTACCTTGAGCCTTTTGTCGTGCCTCGCGTGCGGCCTGCTTATTGGCCGCGGCGATGGGACATCCGGACAGGCTCCTATGTGTGTTCCGATTGGAGCTGACATGACCGCGGCCGTTGCAACCAGGCGTCGGACATTTCAATATGGTCTCATGCATCGCCAGAACTGCGAGAACCCAGAGACACGTGGCGTGGTTACAGACACACGTTCTTGGCACGTTCGTACACACGAGCGTTACGTACACACAATTGAAGAGACGCGGCGCACACGCACGCGGCAGGTGTGGTAAGGTGTCGTTAAGACAAGCTGTTTTTATGCATTGAGTATAATTATTCGCGTTGGACACCGAGCATTCCGAAGGAACGAGAAAGGAAGTGATAGAATCAACTTTAGACGCGGCGGATGTGTCGTTCGTCGGTTTGCAAGACAGACCGAAATGAAAGAACGGAAGGAAGAAAGAAAGAAAAGAATTCACACGTTTGTAAGAGGGAAGAAACGAAAAACAGTCGGAAAGAAAGATAAAAGGCTTAGTACACGGCGTCACACCATGTGTGGAACGCAAATTAATGTGTAACAATACAATCAAGTATACCGAGCGGGTAGAGAGAAACACAAGTAAAGACAATCAATTAATCGATAGAAAATTATAACACAACAACTTGCAATCTGTGTGAGGTAGTGTGCTACGTCGATTAGAAGGACGTTTGCTCGTCGTCGTACGCGAACGAGCTAACGCTCAAGCTTGAGATACCTTAGAAGGCTCTGCGTTGTCGACGTGAGGGTATATCGTGCGATAAGGGGGCGATCTTGTCATAAATAGAAATAAAAATGATGCGTTTGTATGCACATTTACGCTGCACGCAGCCGTCTACGCCACGTTCCGTACGCGGCGGCGGCTCGATTCGTTATATTTAAAGGGGGAGAGGGTAAGGGGACCCGGTCGTTGTGGAAACTCGTACATCGATCATCCGTATAATTCTTTGCGTAATTATACTCAATCGCACAAGTGTCCTCCGTGGGTATGAAGTGTCCGGCGTGTGCGCATACGCCGGGCCCGTCGCGCCGCCCGTGTCTCGAGTTCTCCAGAGGGTTCATAGGCACGACCAGTATCAACCAAGTTCGAGAGTGTGGTGATATAATTCTCTACTATATAATGAACTACGAACAGAACGGTAAATCAAAAAACGGAAAGAAACGCAATAAATAAAGCTCTCTACCCCGCAAACGAAAAGCGCAAAGAATACAACAGACAGATATACACGCACACGCACACGCACACACGCATATACGCGACGCGTGCACCGCGCTCATCGCTGAAAAATATCCATTTTCTCTTTCTAATTTGACTTCGTGTATCGAAGATACATTTTTTGTTGCGTTTAATGAGGCGAGGAAGCCGCGGAGAACAATGGCCTTTTGTGGATGACGAGGCTGATCGAAAATGGTTTCGGAGAGAAAGCGAACCAAATTAGAGACAGGATATTCCAATTGCCAAAAACAAACATTATTTGAAAAATATGATATTTGGAACATGAGGATATTTTTTTCCAGAATATGATTACGTCTGGAAAAATTTCCAAACGAATTTAGAATATACGTTATTTGTTCACATTGATAAGATTGTCTAATTGTGAAACTTCTCTTTTAGATAATCTACAATAATAATTAGCTCTCCGCTTTCTCGCCTCGTTAAGAGAAAAAGACACTCTCGCAAAAAGAAGATGCACTATATAGCTACAATAAGAAGTAATTAGTTTAATAGAGGAGTACTTACTTTCTGGAGTTAACTTATCCTTCTGTGGACATCCAGAAAGGCTGTAAGCACAGAAACTATTTAACAATGTTTAAGATTAACAGGATTTAAGGTTTCAGATGTTCAGATTTTATTTAAGAATTATTTAATGCGTAGCACGCATTAAAATCGAAAACATCTCTTTTATTTTTTATTTCTTCTTTTCTATGAGTGCTCGATATACACGTATTTATTTCAGCGGTACATTGGATTCGATATGCATATCGCGAATTGGCTTGTTGATGTCTGTTTCTGTATAACGCCCCGCTCGATTCTCCATGTAAAACCGCGTAGGTGTGTAATCGGCCGTGGCTGAGTGCGGAGCGCAGGTTAATTACCGATAATTGCTTACCTGCGGTGGTGAGAGTAGAGTCCGGTCACGTGACCCTGCCCCGTGCAGCCTGGGGTCGGGCACTTGTTGCCCTCTGTAACAAATCAAACCGCCACGCAGAGCCAGATGTTAGTCTATTAAGTGCCGTTTCAGATATTCATGAGATACGACGTACACTAGTTTTTAGTCGAGCTTAACGGTTAAGCTTACGCGATAGCTTTACGTGAGCTTCACTCCGTTCTAGGCTTAAGCTAATTAAATTTTTAACACGTAAACATGTTATATTTATTACATAAATATTGTCTCTTAAAGTAAAATCGCACAATTTATTTATTATTATCTTATTAGAATTTTTATATGATCATAAGATTTCTAAACAATATATTTCTATATAAAATATAGATTAAAATTTTAATTGAGCACCGTGTAATCGCTAATTAGTGCAAATCGGAGTTCTCTCGATGAATCCTAAGTCAAATGTTGAAGCTGAGAAGTTGAGAATATGATAAGGAAAGTATATGATAAGGAAAGTTCATTGCACTCTGATATCAATATACTGATATACTAGGATGACACCGAGCATGTGACATTATGCTGCCTCTGCAACGCATTATTTCTGCATCGAAATTGATGATCCCGATACAAGCGGGCTGTAATTCTGAATAAATTGGATATTTACACTGTCGACGAGTGCTGTTCAGCGGCAGGAACGTGTCGACCGGAACGCGGCGCGGCGTCGGCCTAATATGCATTAATGTGTTATTATTACATTTGGTTTCATAATCTTGTACTTGCGGCCAATTAACGTGAAAATATCACACGCAATTCACTATTGCTCAGTCGCCCGAACACGCGTACGCGAATCCAATGCTTTAAACGATTTTTCATTTTCGATAACGAACTTCGAATACGAAGCAGTATATTTATGAAACATTTTCTCTGTCTTTCCTGAACAGCAAAGGTAATATCATATCGTGTAAGAAAACACACAATATTGTCTTGTAACTTAGAATAATATAAAATTAACAGCATAGATAAAGAAATATTAATTAACTATCGTATCTTGAAAGTATGTGATAAAAAATGTGCGAACATCGGAAAGTATATGAAAAATAATATGATACTTCGGTATGCTTGCACGGTAATGCCAGCGACGTGAGCAGTTGAATGGAAATTAACTATTGAATGGCTGACAGCCAACGTGTCCGACATCGTCACGTAGTTTCATTCTGCACATCGAACCAGAATATAGCTTACTCCCCGGTTGCCAATATATCACGTTATCCTTCACAGAGAATGTTGAACAGCGAAAGACTCTGCGAGCAAGTATGACAAGGGACATGTATCTATTTCATATCAAAATCTTATTTGTAAGAATTTCGTCTCTTGCTCAAAATTATTTGTATTAAATTGGATTATTACTCTCTAAAGGCAAAATGTAAGCAGGAATAACATTGATAATAGATCGTTTATATCATTCTGCATAATGATTCTTAAAATATATAATTCATATATTTAAAAAGATTTATGTGCTTCGCCAAAATTTGATATATATAACATAATTAAGAAACTCATTATTAATAAGTCTTTGAATAAAAAAATTTTTGCCTTTTTATACTAATCCAGTTATGTTTTAATTTTTGTGATTAATGATTATAAAATAAATAAATTCATTAAAGAAAAGATAAATTTCCGTTTCGAACATTTGCATAGTCAAAATAGAAACGTTGCTTGGACAAGATTTTTTACATCTCGTAACAATAATTTATAAAAATATTATTCTCTTAATTCTTTGTGACTATAACTATATAGTCTCTGAGAGATATATTTTGAAAAGAGATTCTAAAAAAATTTTGTACGGCTTTGTCGGGCGTGCATGCTATTTAGTAACATTTTTCAGGATGAGTTTCCCCAATCCTGTGGCGAGAGGCCCCAAGTGAAAGTTGAAAGGATGGTCCAGAAGGGTGGAAATGGCCTCGCGTGTGGTCAGCTTGGATCTCGTCGCACGAGTTACGCATTTGTGAATAGCCTCTGGGATTTCTCTGTCCCGTGACTAAGCCTTCGGGATTAGCACGGGGTATGTGGCCGGCCTACAACTGTCCGCGAAACAAAGAACAGATAGATACCTCATTCCCGCGCGACAGAACGAAACTTGCGGCAATCGGGGAAAAGTTTCACGTGATATTTCTCCTATCTATATGCATTACTTTTCGTATCATTCGTTATATTCGTCGGTATTACTCGAGCGGGGCTGAGAAAAGCTTCACTCTCAATAAAAGTTCATAGATTTTTGCTCGTGAATTGCGAATATCTTTATTTAGACGAGTGAGTTGTCGCAGACATGCACGGCCTTTCGTCAGGGCTCATTTAAAGACATATACAATCCTTGCCAGCAAAGATCTGCATTAGCTGATAATTCACGTTAGTAATTTCTAAATTTTTTCGAAACTTTTTTTAAGTCCTTTCTGTTCTTGCGACACGAAAGTATGGCCGGTGCCAGACGGGCATGCCCAAACGGCCAATTGTACCATCTGTCGTGCGCTAGTTCTAACTTAATGGTGGGTATAGTGCACGTCACGTATGATCGCGTTCGTATTCTCGGGGCGACCTCGCGTGACCAGACAATTACAGGTTTCTAGTGCACTGCAGGTAGCCGAGAAGTACCAATCGGTTAATATGAGACCCTTCGGCAAGGTTCTCTTTATTTCAATCGTGAACGATAAACGTAACTAAAGGTTCCTACCCAATCCTTAGACAGGCATGATCGGCTCTAAGCTATATCAGATACTACTATGTTTCATTCACATGCTATAGCTCCAAACTTTCATAATAGACATCCATTTAATAACGATTTGCTCAGAATCATTAGGCGCATCATTTTATAAAGCTATAATAAAACCTTTTACACCAAGTGTTTAAAAATTTTTTTATAAATATGCTACGTCAGAAAACCAATAATTATACAATGTATAATGTAATAATAAAAACACAATGCAATGCATAACAAAAAGAAATAAACTAATAACAGTTTGTAACTATAAAGATAGCTTTTTAGATATCAACTTTTCTGTCGATTCGTAAAGTAGGAAGCAGTGATCTCATTTTATGCGATATTTCTGTGTCGGATGTCATCGCAGGTATATATTGCGACGGAATAGATAGGTTTATCACGCGTGTTAGAGGGATTGGGAAGGAAGTTGGGAGGAGCCTCTTAAGGGAAGGCCAGCTTTAGGTTAGTTGACGGGGGTTCTCCTGAAGTGAGCGCACTTTTATAAACTTTGTCGTGTACTAATCCTCCGGCCGGGCCTGATCCCTTAGCCAACTACGTCGGGGCTCGCCAATCGAGTGCCGTGACGCCAAGAAACTTCATCAGGTCGTCATTTCGCGTTTCAGGAGAGCGAGAACCGAGAAGGATGGATGGAGAAAGAAAAGTCGATCCCTACTTAGGTGTTCGCCTTTTTCTTAAGACGGGCGGCACATCCGCCCACCTCCCCATAAATTGGATTACGATACGTGACGTCATTAGCGGCATGCTTTATTTGCGGACCACGACGCTCCCCGAGTTCCGAAGTTGAACGACGGCGCACGCCGTCGGGATTGTTCGAAGCCCCGCGTAATTCCTCCGCGGAAGAAACTCCGCGGATTAATTTTGTTTCGAAATCAGAGTTTGCCAGAGATTAAAGTCAAAGAATGCTCAATTGTCTTACGAGTAAAAATAAACTCCGCGGTAGCGAAATACACAAAGGCACAGCGGGCATCGAACTAACGCGTCACGAATCTTATTAAACTCGCGATAGAGGAAATCGGCGTTATTTTTATTTCGAGGAAGAATCGCTGAAGCTTCCTGGTTTTTAATTAGCGCCGGGTAAAAAAAGGTTTACCGGATAGCTGAGGGCGAGCGGTTGCCCTGGTAGGATTAATAAATTAGCCGTAAGGTTTTAAAGCGGCCAGGTCGGTGGCTAAACTCGGGGTTGAAAGGAAAAAGCGAGAGAGAAAGAACAAGAGAGAAAAAAACGAGCGAAGGGGCAGATAATGGTTCCGGTCAACAAAATGAATACCGGCACGCGCTGTTCTTTCCGGATGTCTGAATAGACTTGTAACGAGTCGGTCAGCCCTGCCTTCGTTCCTACCTTTCTCATCACCTTCTCTCTCTCTCTCTCTCTCTCTCTCTCTCTCTCTCTCTTTGCCTCCCCTTAGATCTTATCCTCCTCTTCCCTCTATCGCAGATCCCTCTCTTTTCGTTTCTTTTTCCTTGCAACGGTTGTAATGGAGCAACGAGAATCGGAGGGAAGAGAGAAAAGAGCGGTATCACAAGGGGCGAGAACGTGGATGAGCACCGGTCACCACGACCGAGGGTGAGCCCCGTGGTCGCGTTGTAATTGTGTTATTTTGTAGCCATTTCACGTGAGGGTCCGCGGAAGGGGTAGACGTGTACATAAACACCGGGATTGTTTTATTCGTCCAGCTTGCGCGACACGCGCCGAGACTTTCGTTCGACACTGCGAAAAATCATCGCCGTCATCAAGTTAATCGAGGGAAATTGGGCGCCCGCCAGTTGCTAATTATTAATTCGTCGTCAAAAGTCGTTAATCAACGCAATTGAGTATTCACGTGTAATGGATGAATATTCACGCGAGCCAACTGATCCCGGAAGGGAAGTACACGTTGATAATAATGCCTACATTTCATACTTTAGATTATAAATTGGATTTATTTGCGCGTTATTTACTTGAAACGTTCGTATTTTTAGTATTTTATCTTCTTCGATGATTACTTCGTCAAATAAAAAGAGATGCGAAGGGACGTAATTAAGATTTATTTTGCTTTACTGTGCGCACGAAACACGAAACAGAAACTAATATCCGATGCGCCTGTATTAATTTCTAATACTTAAAATTACATCTTATCGTTTACATAGTTAATTGCATGAAAGAACTTTATGTTTTCAAAGAACGAAAAGAATCGGTGAGTCGCGTGCCGTGAGGTGTCCTTGCGAATGCAGGTGCACCGGATATCATTAGTGCACGCGACTATACGATGGTTGTCTCTTGCTTCTATAACATTATCTTGACATGACATAGAGTGACAGAAGCGTAACATGTTTTGAAATAAACTTGAATTAATGGCAAAAGTAAATAACTATTGCGCAGCGCGCGGTGCGAGCATAGCGGCTACAGTTCACACGGTATACTATGTAAATCCAGTCGCAAGAGATTATAAGTGGTTTTATATATCTCCGACGGAACCGATATAAAACTGCAGGATCGCACGGAATACCTGAGGCGTGTAATAGCCCTCCGGCACTTCCTCGCGCTAAATCGCATGCCGGACACTCTGGATAAGGAAAAGATCGGAGGTTCTAAAAAAAGAGAACAGCGCGAGGAACAATCACAAAGTAGGTATTTACACACGGAGGCGCGCGGCGCCCTTTAAGGGAGGGTAGAGCCCTCGCGCGCGAGTAAAGGTCCTTTTTATGCGTGCGGTCGCAAAGGCAGCGTAAAATTGAGTTACAGGGCAGTTTATTTTTTTATTAGCCGACTCGACCCCGCGCGCGCGGCCGGTCTTTCTCGACGCGGAAAGGGTGGTTTTTGCGGCCGACGGATTTCCCGATAGCGGTTTTATGGCGTGTCAACACGCCCTTACGCGCGCTTGCATGTGAGCGTGCGACGAATAAAAAAAAAAAGCAGCGCACGCGATCGTCACGCTAAATCGAAGAGATCAACTCTCGGCAACGAGAGAGAAAGAGAGAAACGCAGGGCGAAAAAGAGAGAAAAAAGAGAGAAAGGGAGATAGATTTTCGATTAAAACCCCAACTTGACCGACTCCGGTACGACTGTATTGCCGTCACGCTGATAAGTGCGCGCTTAATCGAGCGCATTTATCATGTCGTGTAGTTTTATCTGAGATTTTGCAACAAGCAAACTATTTTAGTTACTTAATGCCTATATAAACAGACAAGACTTTAAAGATTATTCGCATTTATTTTTATTTTTGAAGATTGTCGCAATAATGTTAGCCCCCTCCCAATTAATAACCATAATTAATTATTAATTTTATAAGCCATAATTAATTGTTCGTGCGTTCGTCGCGACAGACGTGAAATCAAACGCGAGAGATTGAATTCTTGAAAGCGATCATCTTCGCAGCTACCGGCCGGAGAAAACGTTAAGGGGATAATGAGGACAGGCAGCCAGGCGCAGGGTGGTAATAAGGTGGCTTGGAGCGGCTGGGATGCTAGTCACGTTTCCAGCCGCTGACAGCTGCGGCTTATACGTATGACGTGGTATCAACCCCAAATTTCCCCGACTAGACACGTCGTGTCTTCGCTGCCCTAAGACCCTGGAATGCACTCGAGCCTCCACCTGTCACAGCATGGCGAATCTACAGTGTGACGTGTGAGGTTTGACTCTTCGAGTCTTCTCAAAAGAAACGGCGCGGCGTGGCTCACCCTTCTTTCGTGTATTACACTTGTCGCGCCTAATCAAATCAATTTCATCGACCATTTACTAATTAAAGGCATTTACATACAATTAAAATGCTTTTAATTTACTTTATCAAGAAGTCTCTAATGCTGCTAATTTAAAAAAAAGAATATAGTTTTCTCAAATACAAAAGTGTTAGATAATGAAGAAACAAATAGAAGAATAAAGATGAAAACAAATATGGAATGGCTGTATCATAGGACACAGAGAATAATTTTGCTCGAAGAGACCTTGATTTCAGCATTTGAGTCATCACCCCTCGCTTCGTAATTATTGATTTTCTGCGCTGCCCTAACTCCCCTAACTTCATAGAGAGCAAGACAGAGAAAGCGAAAGAGGAAAGAAAGAGAGGGAAAGGACCAGCGTAACCAAGAGAGTCGAAAATGCCTTTTGTCCCCTCTCGTAACGTACAACACACGAGCGGTAACCCCATCACGACTTACGATTACTATCTCTATCTATAATTTAAAGAGTTTCAATTTTTATGCGCAGGATATGCGCGATTTATATCCCACAGAAATTTAAAAACACCATTAATCTTTTGAAATCTTTTTAAAGTACTGTACATCTTAATCTTGAAGCTACGTTATTTGTATTTATATCCCTCCTGTGTACGTGATCTATATATTTTCTTTGCAAAACCACTGCCGCACATCAATATATATAAACTAGAATCCAAAGAAAGATGTATCGTCGTAGCGAGATCTTTTATAATTTAGCAAACTTTAATTAGCCACATTAAAATTAATCATGAAATAAACGGATATCTATTGAACAAGATATGCATGTAATACTTTAAACACCCGAAAATAAATAACCGAAAAATAAATATGAATTATGAACGATTACGTTGATGTTAATATCAATTTGAATATCAATATATTCCAGAGAATAATATTATATTTTATCTAGATTAAAAAAGAAATCGTATCAGTAAAAATAGTTTGTAAATTTTTTGTCTTATATTTATTTATTTTTATTTTATAATTTAAAACTTCTTTTTATTTTTTGGATATATAATTTGAAAGAAAGAATGCTTGGAAGTAACGTCATCATGATGAATCGCGGTTATAGTATTATGATAGTTTCATTAATATCAATTAAGAAAATACCGCTTGATAACGCGACAAACAAGAAATTCTCACCTCTGCCGAGACTGGACGGAGACATAGACATTCCCGGTCTGCTACTATCGAAGGTGCCGGGTCTCTCTGGCATTTTCATGACAGTGTCCTGCTGACTGTTCGCCGAAGGCACATCAGCGGCGACTGTCGGACTAGACGTAGTAGTGGTCGTCGACACAGTTGTAATGGTTATACTGGCGATGCTGTTTACATTAGGATTCCCGGCAGGATTCGCAGTACTGTTACTGTCATTAGCGCCGTTGTTGGTAGTTTTATTGCCGACCACCCCGTTGCCGTTCGCATTTGCAGTGTTGACGTTGTTCGCACTGCCGTTGTTCGCGGTGGTGCAGCTGCTCACAGCGGCAACACTCACCACCCCTTCTCTTGCGATATCCTGAATCGCACTGGCTGCTCTGGAGCCCACCCCCGCGGGCTGAAGGATCGTGTATTGTTTCGAAGAATCTGGACTAGTAACGGAAGGTGGACCGCCAGTAGGACTCTTGCTAGAAGATACAGAATTGGTGGTAACGTCATGGGCTGTCACATGATGACTCTCCTCTTTCGACTTTAGTTGCAACAGTGTAGACGAGTGCTTGTCCTCGGACGTGGACGAAATGCCGGATACAGGTTGAGGCGTTGGCATCGTCGGTCCGGGTGTCGGATATCCCACGAATGTAGCTGCAGCTGGATACGGGCCGATCGGTGGAATTGCAGAAGAGGCTGCTGGGACCGTCGAAGAGCTGCGGCACGATGCTTTCGAGTGGTCCGTATTAGGCGGCCTAAAAGCAGACGTTGCTGAGAACGGAGAGTTCACTGGCGGCGATGAAGACGACGAAGTCCCCGTAGGTGAAACTTTTATGTTGGTATCGTTATATTGTCTTTGATAGTTCGCATAAAGTGGTTGGTGATGCTGTTGTCTATTAATATTTTGGGGTGATTGACCGTTTTTACATGTCCGATCTCGTTCCCGATCGTTCGGTCTGTCTCGATCGCCCTCGTCTTTGTCAGTGGCTGGATCCGACATGTCAATTTCTAATTCGTTGGACGAATCATCGACTAACTCATTGAAGTCCGGCGGATCGTATCTGGAATATTTATCCGATTGTCTTCCCTGAGAGTCAATGTGTGCGCCCATCACGTTTCTCTCGTTCCTCTCTTTGCTCGATAACGAACGAACGGAAATCGGTCTAATTTTTGGCGGTTCATTTTGATTAACGTTATTAACTTGAGATTGAATATTCGCGCATTCGTTCTCTATCTTCAGCAGATTGTCTAGGTCTTTCTTAATTTTAGTTGGTTGCTTCGAATCCTGCTGTTTATTTTGTTGTTGCATCTTACTCGATCGATCTTGTTGACCGCGAAGAGTTATTACGTCTTTTAACGAACAACCGGTATCGTTACTCGTAGTCGAAGACGTTGATATCGATGAGGGCGACAATTTAGGATTTTCTTTCTTTTCTTCGAAGAGATTCTCAAAATTAGACTCGTACCTATCCTCGTCCGAATTACCTCTTTGATATAGAGATCCTCTAGGTCCCGGCCAACTACCTGATAGACTCTTCAAGGCAGCTTCCGTTTCTCTTATGAGAGTCTCGTCGTCTTCGGGCTCTTCGCTGTGCTTACTCGATTTTCTGGCAGGGCTACCCGAGTTACCAGATGTAAACGCGCGCTTCTTCTGGGGCAGCGGTATGTTTTTGTTAGGATCAACAACGTCGATCGTCTTTCGCACGTCATCGTCACGAATACTTTTCCTCCTGCGCTTCATGGCGGCTTCAGTCATCTCCATCTCTTGCGGCACGCTCATCTGCAGGCCCTTCTTGCCGATCAACAATTGCTGCTGCGACTGTTGCGACGGCTGCTGCGTTTGTTTAGGATTCTGCGTAACCGACTCTGCTTCCAGCTTCCGCTTTTTGAGATGAGCCATCGCATTCTGTCCGCCCGGCACGCTGGTCAGTTCCACCCTGGAACACAAAAATTCCAGAGGATCAGCAAGTTTGCTCTGCCATGCGGGCGCAAGAGACGCAAGGGTGCGTTCGGTACACGAGTGCAAAATCGTCGGTTTCGAGGCCGGCGCAATCTAACGAGAAAGATACTCCATCTCGCCTAGGATCCGCATCGCTCTTTCATTAGGAAAGGATCCTCAGCGCCTGCCATAGGTCACTTTTCTTTCTCCCCTTTTCTCGTCATCTACTTAACAGCGCGTTCGAAGTCTAAGGAACTGTCTCTCAAGAGAGTTCACCTGATATCCGCCGAAGATTGTCGAGTGCGTAGCCACGAGTCCGGAGAATCATTTTATGCAGTTGAGATGCGTCTGTATTTCTCCCTTTCTCTTTCTTTTTCCCTTTGTCCTGGTGAACGATCGCTTGGCTCTTTTCGTGTTATTTATCTTTTTCTAGCGGGGCACATTTTTATCTTGCTTCGTTCTTGCGGCGGACTCGAGATATTTAGACAAGCACTGCGTGACACGCACGCGCGCACGCACACAATGAGGACACGCGCGCTTGACAAACCGCCGATATATATGTATATACATATAACTATATATACATATGTATATATATGTATACATATATATATGTATATAGATAACACAAGTCCGGCTCGTGTACGCGGTGGGCCCTTTCAGACGGGGTGCTCGCGAGCTACTGTGCTATGTTTAAGTTCGTTCGGGGGTGGCGATCTTCCGTCGTCCGCGGAGGGGATGAAGACTTGCGCGGGCAGTCGACGGCTTCTGCTTCGTCGCGAAAGGTGGGGGCGGGTTCTGCGCACTGTCCACCCCCTTGAGCTTGGCTGGAGCACGATTCCCAGCCCTTCTGCACATCCCCCTTGCTCACCTCGACCCCCGCCTCGGTTATCGTAGAAGGGGACACGATTCCTGGGTGCACACCTAGGACTCTCTCTCTTTCCCAGTGTGTTGAGGTACGTGCTTCGTACACCTCTCCCGCTTATATCCACTCGCGTCTACATATACTTGTACACACACACATATATATATATATATATATATATGTGTATGTATATATATACATATATATGTATATATGTATTATATATATGTATATATAGATAAATATACTACTACCCCTCTGCCATCCCTCGAGCTGACGCGTCACTGTATGTACGTGCTACCTGGTTCTCTTTGCTGCTTTAGGAATCCGAGTAACATTGGTCCCGGCCAGCGACCTCACGGATCTGCTCCCTTCATAAGTCGCGAGTACTTCGCGTAGCTAAATTTTCAAAAGAAAAGTGAAATCTCTATCGGTCTGAATAGAAATAAATTTGCTTATAGAAAATTTATAATTTTCTCTTTATAAAATTTCTGATAAGTGTGAAACAATAAGTGTGCTCGATATTTGGACCGACCTCGAAAGTCGTTATGAATTCGACGTGATGAATTATACAGTGCACATAATTTCGAACGTAAATTAACGCGCGCGGATCAAATCTCTCCTCTAAACAGTACATTTATGCATTGAAAATACAGTTTATAGTTATTTATTTCAAAAAGTTCTCACCGTGTAAATTACATAGCTAATAATAAGTTTTTTAAATATTGCTCATTTTATCGTAAACAAATCCAGTTTGAATTTGAGAAAATCTGAGAAAATATCTGAGCAGAATATCTTGACAATTACACACAAATTATTTCAAACAAGCAAATTACCCATCTTTCTGATGACTTGTAAGACTTTAGGCCTTTAACTGCACAACGTTCGCCCTTTGGTACGCTCGTAAGGTTTACAGCGATAGGAGGAACCTACAACTGGAATTAGATAAACCCAAGCTCCTGGAGGTGGCGGAGGTAGAAGAAGAGCAGGATCAACGTCAGCGCTTAGCGGAGCTCCCTAGGATCCCAAGGAATGAGAGAGCTTCCCTTAAACCTTAAACCCTCCTCAGACCACGTAGCCGGGAGTTTAGAGCGACGAACTCTTGCTATGGACCGCGGTAGGAGGACGGCGGGAGTGCCCTCGTCCAAAATCGGAAGTTAAATCGCACCAGCGGCTTAAGACATTATCACTTTTCTTTGCGGACCAATGCTCTCTTGAAACTGGCCTTCGATAGTAGAACTGGGTAAGAACGGGCCGAACAAGGGGGAAAGGAGGGAACATGACGCAAGAAAGAGCTAGAATCCCTTCGAGTTGGGGATCAATGCGTCCTGGTCCACCCACTAATTATGTGTCATCCCTTATGGTTTGTACGGGGAATAATTAGAAAGGGGGCACGGCCCTAGCATGGATGAGTAGCCTGGCTGATGTGGCTCACTTTAAATTCTCGCAAAAGAAAACATCGTCGATATCGTCGAAGTCTCCGGTGGGAGTTGTTACAAGCGTCTTTAATATATCTCGTGAAGTATCAAATACGCTCTAATCTTTTGCTCCTTAGTGACCCGAATTTTATAGCTATCGAATGATATAGAATTTTCATGGGCGACTAGAAAAATTCCTGTCACGTTGCTATAATGTTTTAATCTAAAACTTATCATGAAAAAAAGTTAAATTACATTAAAAACAAAATTATAACAGCAAAATACAATAATTTTTTTGCTGTGAAAAATTGATGTTATTTCTACAAATTTTATAAAAGATTTGTAAAAAAATTTAACGACAAATAAAATGTAAGTGCTTAGATATATAGTTTATACACTTTAAATACTTAATTTATACACTAATTGTTACTAAGTGTCATATAATGAGTTGAACATAGTTTTTAATTCTGAATCTCTAAATAGTTTGTAGAATTTAATATGTTGGGCTAGATTTACTAAACTTTTTAAGATAGACGAGAATGATTTAAAGAAATATGTGTCCGTCACTCAATTAATTTTTGACTGTAATGCGGTCATAAGAAGATGGCTAAACAGAATACGACGACGCAGGGCGGACGATGGTGCCTCCATTGCAAGGATTAGGGTATTAGGCGACGTCACGTCACTAAAGTCTAAAGGAAGCTCCTTGGAACTGTGCTCGGAGAGATAGCCCAAACTTGCATTCTCTATCTTCCTGGTGGTTCTTCGGATTCTGTCTCTCGCCTTCTCTCTCTCTCTCTCTCTCTCTCCCTCTGACTCTTCCCTTCCTTCTCTATTTCTCGCTGTCTTCTGCTGTTGTCTTATTCTGTTATCCTTCTCTAACTTGCTTATTCCATTCATAGATATATATAAATTTCTTTCTCTTTTTCTCCCACTCTTTCTCTCTCTCTCTCTCTCTTTCTCTCCCCTTTTCTTTCTCTCTCCTTGTCCTTGATTCGCTTCCTCTTCATCTCCCTTTGACTTTCTTTGACTCTCTGTCTTTAGTATCCTTCGTTAGTCTTGATATTCTTTTTAAATTGCAATTACACAAACTAAAACGCAATTTTTTAGCAGTCGGTCAAATTCTTTATGTTGTAAGACATAGAGAATCAGATCGATTACTATTAAATATAAATATAAATTAATGGTATAATCGAAAGAACAAATTGTAAAGATAAATCGAATAATAAATAAGGTTCAACAAAAATGACGACAATCTTAACGTTCTCCTCGTAAATATATTGATACAAGTTCCTTTGCAATTGCGAAAATCACGCGTTAGTAACTTCATCCAAGAGCCTGTCGGGGGGTGTTCTCGAGAAAAGGCAGTCATACGTCTTTTTCTCGCCAACGTGCGAGGGTGGGCGAGATCGGCGCTAGGCGAGCGCCGGATAATTTAGGGGTCTCTCACGCGTGGATAATGGGGAACTTGGCTAATGCACCCCACTTGGCACCACGTGGATTCGCATGAATTTTGCGATTCAACCTTTGTGCTTCTCTCGTTCACTGCCGCTAACGACTCGCGCATGAAAATGGCAAAGAGTGTAGGCTTAATTGTTATAAAAAAGTCATACAGCTTATCGCGGTTACATTACGTCCAAGATGTTGCGAAATATTATGTTAACAAGAACTATTTAAGCTCATTTAAAAGTCAGCATTCTAACGACTCTCGCTGTTCTACTTTGTTCCCGTGATACATCGAATAAAATGGTGATCTGGGAACACGTTTTACAACGTACTTTTTGTTAACGACGCAAATAGCGTCCCTCTTAAGTTACGTCGTCTCTATAAATCTCATCTGATGCTAACGGCATCGGAATTGACTTTATTTCTGGACCGCGCTTCGAGATGCCGTTATTATTCGCCTTCTATAGCGCGGCGAAAAAAGAGAGGGGGAGGGGAAAGACAGAGAAGATTTTAAAGCAAATTCAGATCGTTGATACAGTAAGAGAAGAAATGCTGTGACCGGGACAGCTGAACTGTTTGGTTGGACATCACTTTGCCGTTCAGCTCGAGGGAATACTCCGTCGTCTAGCTACTAACTGTCCGTCCATTCGTCGAGCTTTCTCCTTCTTTCCTATTTTTTTTTTCCGTTCGTCCCATGAGCATACCCTCGCTTACCGGCTGACGTCTTAAATTCTTATCAAATATTTAGCACTGACCGGGCCAATCTTTAAGTGGTCCTTCCTTCGTTGAACTTCACTTTCTTCCAATAAATCCTTCATGTTACATCTCCTAAAATTTCAGCGAATCAACAAATTTTAAACACTGAATTTCTTTTTCTTCCAAAAAAATTCAGCATATTTTCAAGTCTCAATAAATAAATATCTTGATAAAATTACTTTTAAAATTCTTAATCTGTAAACATAGATATAAAATTCAAAATTGATTTATGAGACCTTCAATGTTATAGATGTTAGAAAAATTTGCAGATACATTGGATTATTTGGAGATACATAAAAATTTAAACTAAGGAAATAAGACTGCGCGGCTAAAATTTCTCAGTAATTCTTACTGCTGCGCACGAAACGTATTCTGGAAACATTAAGTATCGCCGATCGAGGCGTTGATTAACGACCGACTGCAGATCAGCGATTCTAGCTAGAAGTCGAGGTCGCTTTTTTGTCCCTTTCGCCACACGGCAATACGTCACGCGTCCCGGTTTCGGGGTGTAATTAAAGAGAGCGCAGAACAGCATGACGCCTCGGGCCTGTCTGGGGGGGTGTAAGAAGCGGGGCGAGGCGACCGGGGCCGAGGGTACGCGCGGGATATAAGGGACGTGTTTTACCGAGGGATACTTACACACCATCCCCGCGCGGCACATATTTTCATATAACAAAACCATCTGCGTGCCGCGCATAACAAATTTCAACTGATTTATAGCGAGCCCGTTGGCGGTGGGAGGCCGCAAATTTTCGCAGTTACGGAAGCCGGCGACTGCGCCGTTGCGAAACGACTGTTCTCTCTTTACAAAATTTCGTTTTCTCGAGTCTTAGCCTCTTGAGAAGGAGAGCGCAGCTCTCACCCGTCTACGTCTAGCCCGCGTGACGGATCCGGATAATAATTTTCAAATCAGGCACCCGAACGGACAATTTCTGCATCGCGTAGGTGGCACATCAAAAATGCGCCACCTTTCATCATATGCGAAAACGCGCAAGTATGATGGAGTTCGAGAACTTTGGAGCCATTCGAAGCTTCGCATTCCCCCGCTATCCTCATCCCACAAGCGGCGGAGAAATTGAAAAGGACATCACGTCTCCTAGGGGTTTAATGCTGATATCCGCTGGAAAGACGACCTTAAAGGGTTGCAAAGGGGGTGGCAAAGACGGGTGTATAGGGAAAGGGATAAAGGGAGCGAGGCGGCTGGTAAGAAGCGACTGTGCTCGGACCAACCGACGTCCGACCGTACCATCGGATCGATAATGTCATAGTGACAAGTACCAGTATGTGTATACGCGCTTCTTATACGTAGGGCAACGTTATTCAGATTGGTTTGGAGATCCATTGACGAATTTAACATCTATCTAATAACTTTCTGCAGAATGTTATCTTTTCTATTTTCGGCAAAAAATATTCAAAAGTGTTTCTTTTTCCTCTAACTATGACCATTCCTCTATTCTATAATAAATTATATATAAGTTAATATATAAACAAAAATGCAATAATAAAATAGAAAAATGTTCGTTTTTTTTAACAATCTAATTAATTAGAGCAAATAAAAGGATAGAAAAGAGATACATAAAATGTTTACTATACATATTTCTGCCATCTAAATAAAAAATTAACAATCTATGAAAACAAATACACATAGTAATAAAAAAATATTTTCATTTGCTAATTGGCGAATATTCTAGTATAATTTCAAATTTATTTGCAATATAGATGTAGAAAGACAGAAATAAATAGATAGATGAAAAAAGAGAGAAAGAGAAAGAAAGAAAAAGAGGGAGAAAGAAAGAGACAAATTTGATGTTTAATTATAAAGGTAAATACAACAATACTACTTTATACTGTCATTGTAAATATTTGTCATAGCTAGTATTACTAAATTTTTCTGCAAAATGTTAATGAAAAGTTTTCGTACGAACGATATCTCGTGTGATTCAAAGCAGCCGATTTTAAGGTCGGCGAGTCGCGAGTTCTTACTGCAAAACGAGGAGGGGGAGGGGGGCAGTAAATCTGGAAACGAACCTGGAATAAACTGTCCGGGACTATGGCCATAATAATATGCCTCCGCCGCCAGATTGTTACGGGTAGCTGGAATTGCCTCCCCGAAAAGCGGTTCGCCTCGCGCCGTTCTTGGATTACGATGCAATTTCTCGAGCCTCGCACTGATGACGGCCCTTAAAACTCGAGGACCCTCCCGCCGCGGCTCGCTTCGCGACATTATATGTATGTATAGCAATGCACGCCAATGAATTCAAACATCGTTCTCTCCACGAGTACTTCGCGTATTGTTAAAATTACGTAATAAATGAGATAGATTACAAGCATTGCTGCGGCATATCAAACTTGATAATTTTGAAATAAAATATTAAAAAATCGAGATAAATATGAAAGTTATAATATCTAAATTTGTAATGACTCTTAAGAAAACAATGTAAAAAATTTTCTTATTTTCAATTATCATATTGCATATTGTGTTTTGTAATGTAAAAAACAAAGAATTGATATTAATTACAATATATATACTAAAAATTGACAATAATATAAACATAATAATTAATGGCATCGTAGAAAAAATACAATGTTATACAATTCTTAATAGAAATTTGTTCCTGCTGGTACATGTATAATAATTTGCGATTACGTATATACGCATATATCCTGCAGGAACATGCGAAAAACGCTAATTTCGCTTTCTGATGAATTGTTATAGGAATGCGCGTGTACGAACGGTGTAGAAAGATTCACGGCCGTTTGTTAGGAGAGGCAGTTGTAACAGAAGGGCACGCGCACGTATCGGGTAACATGATTACAAATATATCATAAACTCTCCTCCGATCGGGCTTGCCGTGCGGAGGGCGCCCGAGAGAGAGAGAGAGAGCCCGTGCTGGGAAAGAAGGAGCGTGTCCTTCGACACGCGATACACGTGCGTCGCCTGTCGATGCGGCTTTATCGCAGCAAATCACTGCCGCTCCGTCGAAATAAAGACAAAGAGAAAAGAGAGCGGGAATGGCCGAAGGAGACGGGGTGAGAATGAGTGAAAAGGGCACGTAGTACATCCCTCGGCTAAATCGAATTGACGGGGCACGTTTCTTCCATACCGCGCCGGCGAAAAACCTTGGAAGGATACGCAGCGCAACGAGCAAACATTGCTCCGCAAACTGTATGATTTGTGCTGAATTCTGTGAACTTTTCGAGATGAAAAGGAGTAGGAACGCGAAGCACGCTTCGAACCGGTGGATCTCGATGTAACTTACGAAACCGAATGGCAGAAATTAATCTGAGAGACTTGGCAATCGAGATTGTTTGCGAGTGATCTATTCACGGCAAAAAGCACGTTCATTGAGCTCAACTTTATGGGATATTTCAATTTACGAGACGTTTCTTTAGTTGTAAATATTAAAAACTAATTTAAAGAGATAAAGATTTGTGAGTCTTTTGAAGTGTCAATGAATACGCCGAATTATTTTATAAAAAAATTATTAAAGATAAAATGAATATCAACTCTGAAGAGTTAAAGTAAAAATACAATACTGTTCACAATATTTTAACAACAATTTGAAATCAATTCTTTGATATCTAATTTTAAAAATAAAGAAGTTGTAATACTCATGATAGACTTAATGAAATTAATTTCAATTTCAATGAATTTCTGTGACTAATAAAACATCACGAATGTATGATCCTCCACTCTATACCATATAAAAGAAATATTGAAAATTTTTCACTTGAAATTCCGTCGGTTTCCAGATTTTTCACAAATGCAATCTAAGATTTATTAAAACTTGTTCCCCAATCATTCTCACGTCTGTGAAAGAAAGGCCGATATGCGGATCGAAAAATTTCGTCGAGATGAGGACACTCGAAAACAGAGATGAAAAATCAGACTGAGCGCAAAAGCGCGGCGAGGAAAGAGCTATCGCGATATCGTGAATCGCCTCTACGGAAACCGCCCTCGCAGCTCGAGACAGCCAGATATCTCGGAATGTTTTACACCTCATTAGGCAACAATGTGTTGTTGCCAGGGTGAATTATATCGGGCATGAGACGCCCGTCAAGACAAATGGCTCGAACCGGAGGTAATTGTGGGCTTTTATTAGCTCTGGTTTCTCCCGTTGGCTGCGAATCGCGCAACGCAGGAGACGCCGAGCCAGTGGCGCAGCGACAGCAACCCTTCTAACCCCTCCTGCTCCTCTCGTCCCTGCATCCAACGCCACCCGCGTCTCCACCACCCGCCGCACCGTTGCTTTCGACGGTGCGTAATTACTCGCGTGACAGTAATGCGGGAATGCGAATCTCGCCTCTCTAATGTCTGCAGAGTCATCCCCTTGTATTCAGTTTCTGCGCTTCTTGGGACGCAGTCATCGCTTCGTTCCGCTCCTCCGTGGTCTCCTTAGACTTTTAATCGAGTCGATCGCAATGGAATTAGGAAAAAATCTCGAGAGTCACGTTCACGAAAATTTAATGGTTGTCCTTCGACTATGCGAAACCGTTTATGAATTACAGACTGTCTGTAATCCATGGGAAGAAGATTCGTACTGCACTGAAAAAAAAGTTCGGTTATAGCTACCAAATGTATAGTGAAATAGTAGATATCAATTAAATATTTTGTCAATATGACCAAAAATAATTTTATTTTTCCAAATGTTTAGTAAGTATTATCAAATCTGGTATAAGTTACTAAATATTTAGAAAAGTAAAATTATTTTTGGTTACATTGACCAAATATTTAATTGATACTATTTCACTATACATTTAGTAGTTATAACCAGTCTTTTTTTCAGTGTGTTGAATATTTTATAATATTACGCACATCTTTAAGATATCCAATTGTAAATTGAATAAAAATTTTGTAAAAAATGTTAACATAATTCTAGTAAAATACGTTTCTAAACATAACAACGTAGGTGACAAAAATCGTTACGGCATGATAACAGAGAAGCTGTAGTATCGTCGAGCGAAATGGAGTTAGTGACAGGAAGTTGTAGAATAAGATTGTCATTTCTCATGTGTCCTCTCACTCTTTTTCGACAGCGAGCGAAACCGCGCCCGTTTGCGAGGGGAAACTACAGGCTTTTGAAAGACCATATTTTCACGACGAAAGAGCCACTATCCACACATTATTACGAGGTACGAGTCGCTCGCTACATATGCGGGCGAACCTTGTCTCTCCCTCTTTCGCTCGTTGCCTCGCGACTCATGTATTTATGCATTTCCACTGGCTGCTCCTTGACTCGCATTCACGCATATATGCGGGCGAAAACTACGTCGAAAACACGCGTAAATCGGCCATATTCGCTCCGCGTAGTAAAGAAAAATATACTCGATATAGAAACACAGAGCTTGAATTTTCTTCAAAGTGGCATTAACAAGATGTCAAGAAATGCATACTTAAAATATGACGAATAAATTTGCAATTGTATTACACAGTGTGACGCAGAAAGTTTCTTGAAAGCGTGTCGGTTGTCATGCTTCCTGCCAGGTACTCGTGGTTGCCTTTCATTATACGAGAGCCATATTTACTCATTGCATTCAATTCGGATTCACTTACGGTATGATTTACTCGACGAAGGCGTACCTGTGGAAGCTGGTGATGGGAATTTATTGGAGGCGGAGGTTGCCCTAAAAGCCAAAGCGCGATGCGCAGAGGCGGGGAGAGAGAGAGAGAAGAAGAGTACGGAACAAGAATGGACAAAGAGAGAAACCGCGATAGGGACAGCAGACTAAGGGAAAGGAAGATAAAGGGTACGTCCTTTCCTCATATTCCTGCATGGCTCATAAAAGTTTGTAAGGACGTCTTCCGAAATGCAGATTTATCACAGCGCTTTTGTCTGCAAGTTCGTTGCTTTTTAGAATCCTTCACGATTATAAGTAACAATATTACATACAAAGCGACAGTAAAGAAGGTAGACTAAATATTGTACATTTTCTCATGACAAAATTATAATCAACTTTGAAGATTTGACTAAATATTGTTTAATTAAACAAAATTAAATTGAAGATTTCAATTAAAATTATAGTAAAGATAGTCTACTTCAAATTAATAACAAAGTTCGAGAAAACGTGATAAATCACTTTCATGGTAATGACTTTCTTTAACTACATGTTACAAGTTGATGTTACAAAGTTAGCAAATGGACACCAGTACTTTTTCGAAAAAATATTTATAGAAAGGAACTTATGGATAATTTATATCAGTTCGGAGAGAAAATGCTTTAAAAATATACATTATATAAGCGGTAGAGTATACATTCCTACTATTCAGCAATATTGAATTTTTATTCGCCTCTTGTGTAACTGGCAACCACAGAGACCCGTTATTGTGCTGTAAATACATGTGCAACTTAAATCAGGACGATAATAATCGTATCTAGATACGGATGATCAACTCTGAAATATTTGCTTGCTCGACCTTTTGTCATTAAACATCCAATTTTATAGATTCGCAATTGATAAACAAGCAGCTATTACATTTGTTGAATAACTGTTTCTATTGCATTCTTTTACATGTATTTTCTAACTTGCCAATTGTATTATTTAAATATATCAAATAAAATATAATTTTCATGATATAACTTTAGCCAAAGAATTATTTATTATAATTATTTAATTAATTACAATGTAAATCATTTCAATAATCTAGCTCACGTACTCCCTAATAAATGTATTGTTTTGTGACATATAAGCTTATGTAATACGGGATTAGTTTTCATATGAAAATACAGAAGAGCCGCGAGAATAGCAAAGCAAAACGAGCACTAGTTGGGCTTGCCAATTTACGCGCGGAGCGGGATTTCGGTCGATCGACGGGGACAGAGAATGCCACAGGGTGGAGCAGCGGTTCAGCAGGGAGGGAGAGAGGACAGGGGGTAGAGGACACAACCCCCCATGAACCCGAACATGAATTAAAGTTTTAATTTCTCTAAATCACTGTTCGCCCTCGAGCGCTTTCCACCAGACGGTCCGTTACTTATAGCCTTTGCCCTTTTTACCGCCTTCTTTTTTCCCATTCGCCTCGATCTTACCGACGGCCCGACCCTCCCCAATAGGGAGAAATCGATATGCACTTATCCGATGACTCTTGAGACCCCGAATAACGAGTCCTCCCTCCTTTCCTCTTTCGTTTCTCTCTTCTTTTTTTCCTTTTATTTTTCGCACACTTCCGAACGATAAGCAGAACCGCCGGAAATTGTCCGACCTCGAATATTTCGGTCTTGCCGCGAGATTGCCGGCGATTTATTTAAATAGTTTGGTTTATATTTACTCGGAGAATACACACAAAATCTCGCTCTTCTCTCTCTGCATAAGTTTATTTTCTTGCTCCATTACCCGACACCTGCTTGTCTTCGGTACGCATTCGATATTTTCAAACATAAGTTATGATAAAATTTCTTCAGAGAAAAATTGAGCCATCTTAATTATTTTTCGCCGACAAAAATTTTCAAATTATCTACACTACCGTTCATTAATTTCAATACACTCCCAGATTCGTTGATTTTTCCATAAAAGATGAACGTGATACGTATATTTTGCACAGAAATAAGTTGACTTGCTATTATGAACACTTTCAGCACTTGCATGCATCGTATTTATACATTATCTATAAAAAAATTATTGAAAACTTTACTTTTTCGAAGAAACGAGGCTAACAGCTGGTTAGTACCTGATTTTTGGAAATAAACAAAATACGCGCGCAAGGTCACGAGGTGCTCGTAGTAATATTAGATATGTATCCAATTTTGAAACCAATTCGTCATCACATACACAGAGAAAGAACTTCGGTGGATACTTTGATGAAAGAAAAATTTAAGGAAATCAAGGCTCCATTTCTTTGTAAACAATGTACATAAATACAAAACATGTTTAGTTGCCTAAATAAATCTATATTCATCACAAAATAGCTTCTATTATTCATTACTTTCCCAAAAATCAACGATTTTTGAGTGGTGTATTGAAATTAATGAGCGGTAGTGTATGTACAAAACGTACAATTATCAAACTTTAATTAACACACGTGATACCTTTATAGGACTGCTTATTTTCTTAATTATTATATGAGGCTAAATTGTTTTCATGCTGTGCAAACAAGTCAATTTATTTTGACTCATTGTGCCTAAAGTATCCAAATATTTATATATTTCATGGGACAAACATTCACTTTCATTTGTTTGCTGCGCCAATCAATTACACTGTATAATTCAAGATTAAAAGTACAATGGGGAATAGAAGTAAAATACTAACAAATTCAAAAATCGCAGTACCGCGAAACACACGGCAGCAATCCCGCCGTTCGTTCGTGTTTTCAGGCTAAAAGGGAGAAACGGGGGCTGTTCATTTAAAATCATGACGTCGGTCGGAGGGCGCTAGGACGGCGCGGCGCGGCGGAGGCGGAGGCGTTAGTATTAACGTTAGGTACCGTCGGTCGGGCCACCTACAAGAAGTTCGCACAACCTCCTCCTTCTCCCATCTCGCTACCACCCTGCTTTCCCTACAGGGGTGACATATTGTTTCCATTCTGCTCTCTCGGGCTAAAGCGCAATAAAAAACTGGCATAAATATCACCTCTCTCTCCCCGTACGTCTTTCTACGTGGTCCCTACCATCTATGCGGTGCTCTGCAAGCCGAGCCGGCGACAGTAAGAGAGAAGAAACGCTCGATAACGGCCGGTGTAGCACCATACGAGAACACCATCGCTGTATTGCAGGACTAATTTGCCTGAGTGGCTTTTTGGATCGCAGAAAGGAAACTGCAAGGATCGCGGTCTCTCCCCTACATTTACCGGGACTTTTCATTTTCTTAAATAATATGTAGAAGAGAGAATCACCATATTCTTTATACACGTAACGAATCTTTTTTATTGTATAAATTTTTATGTTTATTAAGAACTTTCATAAAATATTTTATATTACATATGTATACGTACATGCGAGGATGTACATATAGTGTTTAAGATTTCAAGTGAAAGATTATATTTTAATTCTCTATTTGTTATCGTGTTTATTTCTTTTATTTATCTTCGAATTATATTTTTGCATCAAAGATTATACAGAAATTGTATATTTTATTTTGACGAAGAAAAAATTGTGCATTTAGGCTGAATTTATTGCAAAAATAATTTCTCATTATTGTATTGTTCCACAAAGTACCTTGATAATGTTCAAGGTAAATTTTGTTTTGCTTATGTTACAAATGCATTATTTCAATGTGCATCTCTTCGATCCTAATTTGTTATCTACAAGCAGGAGAAGAGCAAAGCTGTCCTAGCAGAGATAGATATCATAGATGTATTTAATATCTCACCCATCTCGGATAACAACATCTAAAGTACGTAGCAGACGGTTCTGAAATTTGTGTTATATACATATATATTACTTACAGCGTAACAGGTTCTTCGGGGCTAGAGGGCGAGATGGAAAGCGACATGGTAGTGGCGGTCAGGCATCGTGATGTTCCCGGTGATCTGACTCGATCGTCCACCTGCAACAAAACGAACACGATCATTCGTAACATTTACGATTAATCGATCTCACCGGTTTCTTGACGTTTACGAAATTGTTTTACTTTCTGCGAATTCATTGTGAGCTTTAGCAGCTTGCGAATTCTTTCACTTCGCGATAGGTGGGAGAAAGCACGGAGAAGGAGAGACCGTCGAATTCTTCGCGCGATACTTGCTACCGTCGATGGGGAATTGAGCAACAGGTAGAGCAGACATGTCCTCGAGGCATCATGCTCGGCAGAGCACACGCGTGATTCACTGCATAAGTGAGTTATCAGAAGCACCTTTTTTTCGCTTCTCTCTGCTCAAGCTCAAACAATGGAAAAGCAAGATTAAAAACTGAAGACACATCGCGATCTCTTTCAGCCACGTTTATTGAATTAATATAATATATAAATTATAATTATAATTAATTATATCTACACATTTAATTATATATTAATTATAATATACAATAACATCTATAATTAGAGATGAAATTATAGAATACAATATATTTTAATTTTGTAAAAATTAAATAGGCTTGCACAAAAGTTTCGAATAAACTTATTTCATTTGACTGATTTTAGAGTTACGTGGAAAAATTTAATATAGTAATTAATTTGTGTCTTGAATATATCATTAATCCTCTCCTTTCAATGTTATATGCGACTGTATTATACTTAATAAATTTATTACATATTTAATTAAAGAAAAATTGAATTAATAAAATACAAATTAAAACCAATATGGAATTTATACATGCAATGAAAATTAATCTACGGGTATTTTATTTGGTTCGCGACCAAATTGAAAGAAAGAACATGCATTCAATGCATAATATGCATTGCTATATTTAATGTAATATTGTATTTAACAAAATTCAGAATTGATTCGACAAAATATCAGATATAAAATATAATTCTATTTTATTTTACACGGTGATTGTAAAATGACTGTCGCGATTTCCAAGGGATTAATAATGAGCGTGGACCATTCTACGACGATCGCAGAGAGAAACAAACGTAGCCTCGGGCAAGTGGACCAGACTCGCGGCACAACCGGCATCAATCTGAACGAGCGAGCCGCACCCCTAACGATCCACCGAGTCATATAAATTTTATTGCCATTTCATAAATCCCGACGACCATCGCGAATAACCGTCCGGGAGCTCTTCGAGAGATTATCAGGAACGTATAAAGTTGCGAAACGTCGCGCGGTTACGGTTCGCTCGATCGTCGTTCTGGATGCTTCCGACGCAATTCTCAAGTACGATTGAGAAAACTTCCGCGAAAATATAATGGTAATTATCGTACAACTTAAAAAGTGATCAAGCTGCTCGGACGATTGGCATTTTATACCGGTCTCTGAACTTTACGTTCGTATAATGTCGCGTAGAAGAATGTTCGAGTCTAATAAATTGTCCTTATCATTTGTTTGCGTTTGAATCTTAATTAACACAGATATACAGACAAATTGTGTGGCACATTTCAATTTCTTTGAATATAAAAATAATTATTTATAGGTCAACAGTAAATAAAAGTATATCATTTCTTTGTTGTCATAATAAAAAATTAATCAAACAATACTTTTCCAACTTACATCATTTAATAATACATATTTTTAGTCTTTGTTATAATATACACATTATAAATGGACTAATAATTTTAAAACTATCTTGTAATGGGATATTAAAATAAAAATAACTCATACAAAATGAAATAAGAACGCCCAGTACGGTCAAGCTGGATCTTAGTGCTTTTTATAAATTTTACTTGTGTGATTTTTATATACCTTTTTTCAAATTCAAGCGACTACGCGCCGAATTACTTTTCCGGTCATAACGCAACTCTAAGTTGAACATGAACAGGTAATATCACATTTATTAAATTAGACATAATATTTAATAATTAATGATGCTAACTTGCATCTTGATGTTAGACCCCTTATCCCCCCTGAAAAAACTGTAAAGAATTTATTGCGAAAAATAACTCACTTTTCATATATCGAAACTTTTTTTACATACATAGATATTCAATATATGTGCACATTTACAATAATAATTTTAAAATAAAAGATATTAAAAGGCTTTAATATTCTTATTAATTTATATGTATATAAATTTCATTTCCTGTATTTAAGTACTTAGCATCATACTGTACATTATATTACATATTACATTTAATTGTTTCTTGTCTCACATTAGATAAATATTATTTTGCTAATGTTGCAAGTTTCGATTTCTCCATCGCGGCTGACGACGAGATATGATTTGCGTTTGCCATCAAGAAGTGTGTATTGCTTTTAATTAAGAAAAAATATAATATGAACGAGAAACTAGACGAGGTTACGACGGCACCTCCCGCAGTTCTTGAGCCGCAGGGGTCGGTCGTTCCGACGACCACGGAGGGTGGAACAAAAGAAGTTATCGCCGCGGAATTTTTATGTCGAGGAAAGAAAGAAATGTAAATCAGGTCCTGGCACTCTCGCTCTCCGCCGTCGTGGACCAAGAAAGGATGAGAGAAGGCCAAAAGAATATAAAACCATCATTATTTTGTCAAAGTATCGAACGCCTGTCAGAATTAATACAATATACCTATGTACTCGCGTGTTTGTGTATTTAAAAAATATGGATATTAGTCATAGAACATCGGACGTGTGTTTTCATATTCATATTCACAAAGCTCCGTTTGGCAAAAATATTAAAATGCCAATTTTTTAAACAGTTATCATCTTTCTTATATTCAACTTTCTGTGAATTGTATATCTACAAGATTATATATCTACATAGGGGAAAGGGAGGTAAGATGACGAAGTGGATAAGATGACGAATTGTTAATTTTTCCAAGTTAATAACAAATAATGAGCCAGAGCTTAATTTATTAGAAACTTTAGATGATAATAAATAATCTGTGATAGTTTGATTTCAATCTGTCCATAAGAGTAGATAATATAATAAGAAATGTGTTTTGGAAGCACCTATCCGTAACTTTTTAGTATTTGTTCATAAGGAATGACATAATTATAATAAATATTTTTACTTTCTCTAGAAAATCACAATGTTGTATAGCTAAAAACGTATACCATAAGGTATTCATATTCTTCTATTTTCATATTGTAATATTTATATTTGATAAACAAATAAATACGGCGACTATGGGTAAGATGTCAAATGTCGAACGTCGTGTATGAGCAAGGTAATGCATTTGTGCATTAGTTTTTTTGGTCTTAACAGCATTCTGACTATATACAATGCATTTTTAATCGTAATATGTATCGTAATGTATATCACAATTTTAATAATTTTATTTTTACAGATTATATGAATTTTTCGTTTTATTTATGTTTTTCTTTAACTACGTTGTAATATCTAAATAGTATAAGATTATTATATTATAATAAATCTTTTTTATTCATAAGAGTACATTTCTAACTTTATTTTACTGTTTTTCACCTTACTCGGTATTAAAAGTCATTTTACCTTCATATGGGGGCAAGATGACGAAATTGACATGTCCTAAAAAAATTCAAATTTAAAAAAATACTAGTTTATTTAACAACTTCTAATTTTTACTGATGACAAACAAGATTTTAGTAAATCTAAAAAAAAATAGATTGTTATTTTTACATTATCACAGAAATTAACAAAAATCGACAAACCTTAAGGTTGTCATCTTACCCCTCCTCTCCCCTACTTAGAATACTACGGGATTTATATAGTTCAATCAACGCATTAAAAGTACACGGCCGAATTGACAATCAGTCATTCAGTCGTACAACGAATGAACGTCGAGGAGATAGAATCGAAATGTAATTAAGAGAGTAAATAATCCGTATCGAACAAACTCCGTAAAATGGATCAAAGAACTCGCGAGAGCGAGAACGAGCGTGATAGCCGAGGAGAGGAACGGTAGAAGCTTCGACGAAAGGTATCGGGGTGAACTACGTGGAGCCGTGTCTCGCCCTGTCGTCGTCCTGTCTAGCTCGAAGCAGTAAGGCAGCGAAGGAGGGGAAGGGCTCCACCGGAGACCCTCGATAAATATTTCCGTCAAGTGACCGGGGTTGGAATTCAAAGAGAGTCGAAAGGTGGAATCGAGAACGGGACGACTCGGAGCTGCTGAAGGGGATGAGGACGGCCAAAAAAGGAAAGCCAAGACGAGCTCGAGGCCAGTATATTTGCGTTACGTTACATAGTTGTGCGTTTAATCAGCCATATACCCGGAAGGAGCTAGAGGTAAAAGACTGTAAGAGATGAGAGGGGCATGTATCCCATGTCCGTGTGCTGACAAGAGAGGAGACGCCAGACGTCTTCAGAGATGTTCAAACGGACCCTATTTATTAAACAACTCATTTACACGCGATATTTATTCAAATTTTCTGCGGGTCTTTTACCGAAATGAATGACGATAGAAGCACGACGTATTATTCATTAAGTTATTAGATATTTTTTATAGACATAGATATTAGATTTAATTATTAAATATTTTTTTTAAATACTAAACAGGATTATTTAAAATAATAGTTTGACTATTCCATAATTAGCTATTAATAATTATTATAAATACTAAAGGTAATATTTTTTTACCGTGACGAACAAACAGGATTACTCATATTATTCGCAGTATGATGCTCATACATTTTCAATAGCAAGGAAAGAGAGCGAAGGGGATTGAAGAAGAGGGGGGAGTAGAGGCGCCTGTGGAACGTCGATGGTATGACAGATTGCCTCCAGTATTTTCCACCACATACATCATCGGTAACCGCTAGACCTTAGCTATATCCCGGTGATCGCAACATCGCCGTCTTTCTTAATTGGCGTCTCCTATGCTGATGTACTCGTTTCGCAACACCGAAGATCCCTCATCTCGTTAATACGCACATCCGAAAATGTTCTTACTCAATAAGCAATCACGTCGGAAAGCCGACCTCTCTAAATTAATGTACGACTCGCTGAGGCGAGGCGCGGTAATACATTGATAATAGAACGAAGGGTCGGTGACAAACTGCCGACCGCACTTTCATCGTCAGGGATGCGATTAGGGAAAAATTCGTCCTGTTTTAATGGGGAGTGAAAATTAAATACCGCGGTGTGTCCACCCTTTAAGTCCGGCCACCTAATAATTCATACGAGGAATGTAAAAAGGGCAGTGCAGACCCCTTTTCCATGGGCTCGGAGAAAGCGCGAGGAGCGCGGCGGAAGTCAAGGGGGTAGAAAAATACGGGCTTCTGTTTATCTTGAGATTTGTAGCCGCCTTGTTCCCGGTATTTATTGGCTGTTCCGGGGAGCGGGAATGCCGCAACCTGACGGACCGTTAAATTTTATTATGTTTTTTTCACCGATGCCGAAATAACGCGTCGACGGATACGACTGCCTGGCATCGCAGTAAGGATAAATCCTGATCGACCGTGGTTCGCGCGCGCGACATTTCTCTCAAGGGCCATAGATTCGCGAGCTCTTGCCTTATCCTCACGCTCTCGAATCGCCCTGTCACCCTCTTTGCACGAAGCTTGGAAACGAAATTCGATTTACGCGGGATATCAAACAAGAGAATCAAACGATTATAAATATACATCTTATGCTGTTTTACAGTCAAAGTTTTTTTTTTTAATTTTTAAATTCGTGACAGATATGTTTTATACGTATTACAAAAAATTTCAAAGCTAAGCAAATGCAACAGCTTCACGCTTAATAAATATAGGTTCTAAATTTAATTAGAATTGCCACGCATTGCCACGTATTTCTATGAGTAACGTCTGCAACACTCGTAGTGATGACGAGTTTTCGTCTCAGCGAATTCGTTAGGAAGGTTCGTGAGCACATGTATCCTCTCACAAGTCTGCATCCTGCAATGGTCTAACCGTCTCTTCGTACGAGGTCATATCCGGGATTAAGGAGAAACGGCGGTTGCAGGCTCTTCAGAATGATAGTTGTAGGCATGGTGAAGGCTCTTCGCTAAACCAGGCGCCTCATTATCTTAACAAATCTAATCTCGTGGGTGTCTATAAATGTCTTGTTTTCTCCTAAAACGACTTTGAAGAGAGAGACGGGAGAGCTTCTACAGTCGACTATCTCTTTTATTTTATTTTATATGTATATATATGTACATAAAGTAAAATATAAGTTTTTTTTGCCATTTTTTATTAAACAATTTGAATTTATTTAACACACTGTATTATCTCTTTTCTCGACTATTAATTCTTTAATAAATAAGTGCAACTTTCTCTATCTAATTGATGAAGTATAAAATTAACAAAAAGGTACCGTTGTTGATGCCAATGATATTTCTTAAGTAATTTTTTATGTAAAACAAAGCTTAACATCGCAGCATTGAAATATAAATAATTAGGCGCACAACGTATTGTTGTACAAATCAACTAGATTCCTAGCTTAATCGGTGTCTGTAGACACGAGAATGTGGAGAACACAACGCTGGCATTCGAGGAAGGGTAGGCCTCTGTTATTATAAGATGGAGAGTACAGCTTGTCGTAGAACTAGAGACCCTGATCCCTAAAGAGCAATAATACGAATCCTCTCTTTATCTCTCTCTCTTGCAGTTATCATTAAAATTGTCAAGGTATGCGTAAAAGTTAATTCAAAAGCTAATTCAAGCCTTTATGTTAGGCTGTGCTGTAATCTTCTTCTTGATCCTCTTAAAGATCTTGGACTACTCTTTTTTAGGTGTTTTATGAATCCATTTTATTTTGTAAGAATAAAGTGCCTTATTGTCATAGAATTTTTTATACATCTATAATTGATTCTGCTATATAATTTTATGTTTATATATCTTATTTTGATGACTAATATGACTATTTTGATAACTAAAAATTTTATCTTACATATTGTATTAATAACATTTAGAAATTGATATAAATAGGCAACAATATATTAGAACATAGTCTCTTTATTTCAAATGTACACGTATATCAATTTATTTTAAGTCAAATTTTGCTTTGACGCCTCCAGACAAGAAGCCTGCATTACAGTAAACTCTTTCTCTTAAATTTTCATTCGAATCTCGTACGAAGAGGTTACATCGGGGGCTCGCTTCATCCTCGCGAAACCCAGGCTCTTCCATTCTGTCTCGTCTTGGGCATAATTTGCACACAAAGTACTAAGGAGTAAAGTACTATGCGGGGTGCCAGCATTATACGTATCTACGTTGTACGTGTGCGCGTTATGTATGTACCGAACCCGAAGACATTATGCTAACGCCCTTCTATGCGATAGTCCTCTACCTGATGCGCCTGCCTTCGGTTCTTGTTCTTAATAATCGATCGAATATAAAAACATCTTTGATTTAATTAACAATTGTTACGCATGAAATTTCGATTATTCGTCATAAAATAAAGGATTTCATACTTAAAAATTTCTCTTTGATTATTAACTTTATATAAGGTTAATAATCAAACTTCAATTATATTTTAGAGTCTTTAAAACTCCAATTATATTTTGTGCATTAATGAAAATATTTTATTTTTAATCAACGCGTAAATATAGAATATCTTTCATCACTTAATTAACGTTGATATTAATTCCGTTTGCGTTTTAAAATTCCATCAGTTTTTCGTTATAAAAGATTTCCTCTGTATCAGTAATTAGAATGCAAGGACATTAATGGCGAACGCAGCACGGGCCGCATATATGTATGAATAACGACCGCCGGCTGGCTCTAACGAAGGAATAAGGAGGCATTCTTCCGCCAGGTAATAAAAAGCCTGTCACGTAGCGGTGGCTCCGCTGAGGACGACCGCAATGAGAAAGTGTGGGTAGCTAGAAAGAAGGGAAAGAATACTGATTCATTATTCAATCTGGGTCGAGTGATTAGCATGCGCCAGTGCTCGACGTCTTAGTCCTCGGATCCTTCTAAATAATGTAAGGCGAGCCGCTAGCCCAAACCACCATCGTGATGGTTCTCTTTTCTAGCGTCGCCTTGAATATATTTTTTAATTATGCATTATGATTATGTTCAGATACAGATAATACTTTTCTGTAAATATTTTAAATATCTCTCGTATATAAATATTCAATATCAATATTGTTGTAATGCTTCTGTTCTTTTTCATATGTTTTCCAATAATTTTAAATTATTTATTTAAATAGAAATAATCACTTAAAAATTCAAGAGCCTCCCTTTGAAACAATTGTCCGCAATTTTAATAGTAATTTTAATAATATCTTTAATTTCTTCAATACATGTATATTCAAACTCTCTCCCTGTACCAAATTTATATTATATCGTTTTAAAAGCGGCACATTTCGATTATCTGATGAAGGATTATAGAAAAGACTAATAACACTCTTTAATCCGTTCACGAAAAAATATCGTTGTCTCGAATCTCAAGGGACAGAGAAGAAAAGGCCGAAGGATAAAACATTTTTAATGTAATTAAGTGGGAATCTCTGCGGTGCTCTGCCCTGTTCTGTTCCGACATCACCGTTACCAACCCCCTCCCTTCCTCCTCCGCCTCTCCGCCCCTCGGTTGACGGTGGTCTCGGCTTGAGATCTGGATGTAAGAAGGGTTGTATTCAGCTTGCCTCCGGGGCATGTTAATGCACTCCGAGATCTTAGCACTTACACTCCAACACGCCCGTCCTCGACGTTGTCGTTCTCCTGCCTGCTTTTCCATCCCCAGCCATTTTCTCTTTCTCTTAAACTACCCCCGACTCAAGTCTCCGGCGCCTCTAGAGAGCTTTCACGGACGCCGCCTTAAATCCGGATCTCTGCGCGCCTTTGCCCCTCCCCCCTTCCTCAACCACCCTTCGAACCACCTCTCTCGTCAACCTCGAAGCTCGTGTACTCAACTCTCGAAGCCACCGCGAAATTTTCTTTCCAAAAGAACTACTTTTGTAGAAATTTTATTCTTGCTTAGAGATCTCACGATTTAATTTTAATTATTGTACAATAGTTGTAATTGTATCCATAATTATACGATATTATGTGCCTACTTTATTGTTTGAGAATATTAATAACGCATAAAAGATAAGTATCTTAGAAGTAAAATACCAATGAGAGCTAAAATGTTCCAAATAATTACATGTGTCTATTCTCTTGCCAGTTTCAATCAATAATAATAACAAATTTCTCCTTCCGAAAGCAAGAAGAAAAACTCTTGAAATAAGCTGTCCTTTTGCCGTCTAAAAGTGGTCTGTACTTCTGCCAGCAAAGAAGCTCTTGAAAGAAAAAGAAAGAGAGAAAGAGAGAAAGAGAGAGAGAAAGAGAGAGAGAAAGAGATGCTCAATGGTTACAAGAACGAAGGGGAAATCCGCAGAAAGAAATCTTAATTAACGAGAGCATTGTTCCAGTCGCGAAAAGTCGCTGAAGTACCAGCTACCAGAATCGAGCGTGGTTTTTGGCGTGGCGTGCGGCCGGGAATGATCATTTCAGACTGAGGGAATGAGAGGAGAGGAAAAACGCCGCTTTTCCCGAGGATGATGGGCGCCACGGCCACCGGTGGTGGTGCGCGCAAGGGCACACAAAGCCCTTGACGGATGGGTAGCCACCGGGCTGCGGCGTAACCCCCACGATTACGAGTGACCACCTGTTGAAGGTCCTATACGCACCTGAATACGCACACACGACTCGTCCTCCCCGTATCATGAACACAAACGGCATTTCCATCTGTGGCGGCAGAAGAAACGGTCCGTAATAATATGCGTCAACTTCTGGGCATAAACTATCGGAAACGATCGACGAAAACCCGATAGATCTATGTAAAACAATAATGTTGCGCGAATGAAGTTTATTCAAGCTGAGAAACGAAAGAAAAGAGATGAAACGAGAGGATAATTTGATTAAACAATATAATTTTGATATACAACAAAGATAGTGTTATTTTGATTAAATCTTTCAGACTAAAACAAATCTATTCGACGATTAACGATATTCGATTGAACCTCTGTATCTGTCGCTGTGAATCAGGTTCGTTGAAACAATCGCTGTACGGACACGACGTTGAAGAGCTCGGATGCACGGAACACGGAAAAGTGCTTCGGCGTTTTTGCACGGTCGAGCGCTCGTCAATCCAGAGATCGAGAGCATGCGTGCGTGCGCATTGTGTGTATATGTGTGTATTTTTTTTTTATTCTTGGTCTCTCTCCCCGGACTCAGCCTCCCTCCCCCCTCCCCCCTGCCCTTCTCGCTTCAGTCACGGCCGTAGAACGCGACGAGAACGCTTTATTTCCACCCCCGTCGCGATCGTTCCATTTGTTTCGCAGCCGGCATTGCATGCCTCGCGGCGACGAGCTTTCTCTTTCCACCTTCTCTATTTATCTGCCTCCTACCGCCTCTCTTTTTCTCCCTGCCTACCTCTCTGTCACCCTTGCTCTTCCCATGGCAGATCCGAGCGGTGGACGAATCGACTCGACGTTATCTCGACATATCCGCGAATACACGTTTAATGCGCGACGCCGACGTATTTATTCACCGGCGTACTTTCCCCATTTTGACGAATAACGCGCTATATCGCACACTACTAGTCTGAATGCCATGTTGTCCGCATGATTTTTCGCCAGCAATAGAGATAGACGAATCCCGTTTTTTTCGAGAAAAAAATTTTGTGCGAATAAAAATCAATTAAGAGTTTAAAAGGTTTAAAATTAAAACGACAAATGAAATTTAAGCGTTTGTGACATCTTATGACTTTAGGTCTTACATTTTGTAAGACCTAATGTTAATAAATGTAAAAATATGATTTTTCGCAGATATTACAACATATGTAATTCAAATCAAAGATGTTATCTTCGCTAACTGTATATAATTAGAACGAATAAAATAAAGTTCAATAAGTAACAATAGAACGTCTCACATCGATGTTTTTTCTTCAAAATAAGAAAAGCAATCTTATTAAACGAAATATTACATACAAAATGCAACTTAATTTAAAAGATATTATTTAATCCTAATGCATAACAAAAAATTAATCAAATTCATTACACGTCTTTAAATAGTTATATAACTTTTTTTCTAACAAATTTGACATTGTTGAATCATAGAAAGTACTTTAATAAAATATAAAATTAAGTCAACATTGTATTAAGAAGAAATTATTTAAATTTTAAAGAAGACGCGAAACTAAGGAAGATCGAAAACGTACAGTTCTCTTAGCAGATGCTCATTAGTAATCCAACGTCGTGCCGTCCATTACGCATTCCGATTTCGCGTTAACCCCCTCAGAGTTGCCCCAAGCCCTTCAGCTTCGTCTTATAGGTTCCTCAATAATCGTCATAATGTTGAACCATCTTGTCAACATAGAAATTTGAATAGTACGCATTTCACTATTCTGCGATAATTCTACGACTGTTCAGTGGAAATTTCACACAGACATATTATAATAAAATTTCTATGCTTTTTATAATAAATAAATAAATATTTATAAGTAAACATTTTCTTTTTGCAACAAGATAAAGAATTTTTCATCATAATCCAGTACAACTGAGCGAAATTTGGCAGCGGTGATCACTGCCAACGAGGAATAGTTACGGCGAGAGGCAATCTATGTACGGAAGTAGTACAGGTCAAACGAGCGTCGGCCAGCCAAGCCTTTTCAACTTCTTCCTTTTTTGGTGGTAAGGGCGCCGCTTAAAGTGGCGGCTCGCTAATGATAGTCCAACCCTTCGAGGACTTCGCGACCCGTACCCTCTCGAAGCCGGCCTGCATCTGATGGCACTTCAATCCGTTAATTGGTGTACAACTTTTTTCGCTGTCTCCCTTCACGTTCGCCTATCTCTCTTCTCTTCCTTTCGGGGCGGAAAAAAGAATTTATTAAATTAACCACTGGCTGAGCGACGCCGCCCCATAACTTTATTTCACACAGGACTCCACACAGTAATCTTCATGCCGCTTATGCGTTCGTCGTGGATATTTAACGTTTTACTCGAGTCACTGCCCGCTGCTTTCGACGTTCACGCTTGATGAAACTTTAAAACTCACTTAAACGCATGGCGAGTAATTTTTATGCCTTCTTGGATACTCAGAAAGAGAATTAGCGATTTATGATCAGGTAATAAGTCGTTTCGCTTTGCATTTTAAGAATCTGTTTTACAAATTTATTTTTAAGTTAATTCTATAATTCAACTAATAGGTTTAATATACTATCACTTTCAAAAACTAATTAAGAGCACATTGCATAATAAATCATTTCTCAGAGATAAGAGGTTTCATACCTGCCAACGATTAGAATCTAGAAAATAAATCTGGAGAAGAAAATCTAAATGTAATATATAAGTAATTTTTGTCTTTAAGTTCTTTTGATTATTAATGATATTTCGATATATTTAATAATTAACAAACATTTTTTTCAGCATGACTCAAAACATTATGAGAACATTATGTATAGTTTTAAATGTATTCGACTAAAGATATGCAGCAGCTGAAGCACGATTTAGCATAATTACTTAGCAATTCTAACTGCAACGATCGACAAGGAAGAGGGACAAGGCTTACACGGGTCCAAATGGCAGGAGATAAAAAAAAAGAAAAACGGAAGAGAGATCACCGCCGGTATTCAAATCGATTACACAAGAGCCAATGTAAAAATTATGCAAATGTCGTTTACAAGTGAATGGGACCCTCGCGACGAGCGAGGTTACAATTAAGCAGGAGCCAATTCAATATCGAGGGCCATTCGAGGGAATATTCAACGGGATGGTATTAAATGCCGACTGGCTCGTTTCTATAAGGACAGATCGGCGTTATCGTTAGATCCGCACCGGCATTGCGTGTGACAGATGCGTGAGCGACAAGAAGTCAAAGAGAATCAGGAGGAAGCAAGAGATACAACTTGTGCTTGTAATACATTTACAAGCATACTGGTAATGTGTTGCTATACTAGTATTCTTTCTTGTCTTACTTTTACAGAGCTTATTACTTATACTTTATTAATTATATAAATGACACACAGTATAATTGTTAATAATACTGCAAAGTGCAATAATAGATATCGCGCTAATCCATACAAATTATGAGAATACGAGATAATCTAATTGAGAAACTATACAAATATAATTATAGAATATAAATGACATTATTATGATATAGAGAGTTCAATTAAATTTAAGTTTATCTATAAAATCCATTTTACTCTTAAAAAAATTATTAGTGATTCATTCTTTAGTGATTATTTTTACGGAACTAAAAAAAAAAATTTATCTTTTACAGAGCATGCACATACGTATATCAGTCAAATATGATGCATAAATATAGTAGCGCATCGAACCGAAAGTCGAACGGAACTATTTCTTCGTTAAGCCCGCTTTAGTAGGTTACAACCACGAGTACATCCCTTGAAGAGACCCTCCATGCTTAAAGCATCGATGGAATTACCGGCGGGTGATGAGTTTAGCGGAAGGGATAGATGAGATGAGAGAGGTCTCTCCTCTCTTCATCCCTCTTCATCCCCTTCGCAATCCGTACTAAGGCATTCTAGGCTTCGGTGGGAAACGATGAGCCATGCTAACGCAGACTTCGTTCGGCCGACGTTCGTTCGATCGTTTTAATTATAACGATATCTCTGCACTTGAGATATCGTTGGGCATATCGCGTAATCCGAAAATGGGAGTGAGTCACGATTGCTATCTTTAAAAACGTAGCATTTGCATATAAAAAAAATTCCCAGGAAGAAATCGTTCGCACGCCACGTTGACTCACGATTGGATTAATCGAGGTAGAGGGTGTCGTAACGTTAAAGGGCGCGGGTACGTTTAAGAAGCCGAAGGATTCGACGGATTATGGATTTCTCGCGCCCGCCTTCATCTACATATGTTCTCGTCAGCTGCGCTTTGTTTCCCGAATAAGAGCTCATCACGGATGCAAAACCGTCCATTCATATTCAAAATTTTATATCTCGGCCGCGGAGAGGCTAATTTATTCGGCTTCGATCCCGCCCGCGACAAATCCAACGCACCCTCGTCGCTCTTACTTTGCCTCCTCCAAATGCACGGCCATTAATAATCTTGCCATTTCCTTGCGCTTTAATTTTTTTTTCTTATTACGTTTCTAATCGAAAAGAAAAAAAAGAAAAAAACTGGCAACGAATAACATCGGTGTTACACAAATGATACATCTGTCAAGCAAAAATACGCGGCGAATTTGAATTTCTAAATACGTGGAAATACTCTTTCGTTCGTTCTCTCGGTGTTCGAGCGAACTCCGAGAGGAGCAGAGGATTGCAGCAGCCGCCGCCGGCGCTGCAGCCAGTACACCTCGTCCTGCTCGCTCTGTCTTCCGTCGAAGAGATAATCATATTAGCCGGGCTATAACTTGTCTATGCATAAGTATAATACCGTGGCGCCGTAGTCCCAGGATCCTGGCCAGGATACCACGTATATTTTACGCGCTCTGCTCGGCCGCGCTCGCACACACGCGCGTGCGAGCGTGAG
>QKQZ01002719.1:8101-39053 GCA_003595255.1 Solenopsis fugax | reverse complement strand
GCATCTTAAGACATTGCTTAAGATGATCTTGAAATAAGAATCGACTATGAATACCGGCCCATAGATTGTAACATTTTGCTATAATTCTTACAATAAAATTTATTTTTTCACTATAAATGAAATTGTTTTATTACTATTTTATGCGTCCCTAATTAAAATTAATGATGTTTTCTTATTTTATACAGTTTCTAACTACTTTCGATAAAAAAATACTTTTTATACATATAGCCGCGGGAGCGGCCATTTTGTTGTAGGTAACATGGCTGAAACCGGAAATCCTTCCTGCCTCAGTACTGTCATATGCTAATGGCACAGGTTAGCGATCTAGTTTAGTATCTGTGTAGATATCTGTGGCTAATCCTTTTGCACCTTCCCTCGTTTTCCTTTCACATTACAGAGAAAAAAGAAAAGCAAGAGATGGTACCGCCAATCAAAACCACTGAAAAGAAGTCGCGTTCAGGAGGGCACCGCGCGCGCGCCTGCCTTTCCCCCACCCTCTTCGTGTATTGGCGCGGTACCGATCAGCGCGCGAAACGTCAAGTTGGCAATGGTTGGCAACGTCGGCGGTCGCACGGCGTACCACGGCGTACGTCGTAGGTCGTAGTGGGTCGTAGTACCGCACTCTTTACTCTGCGCTACTCGCCGTTGGCTTCCGGTGGACGACGGCCAGGTGTGCGGAGGCGCGTACGTACGCGTTGAACGGTGTTCGTAGTGTCGGGGCGGTGCGGGACGTCGTCGCGCGCGCGGGAGATCGCCGCGTTATCTTTGTTATGAGATTGCCACGGCGTGCCGGGAGATTCATCGCGCGGTTACGTTACGTGATACTGGATCATCGCCGACGATCGGCGCCGACGAGGCCCGCGGTCTGACGTCGGGGAACCCGGGGTGCTNATCGAGCGCCGCGCGTACATATACGTCCGTCCGTTGTCCCGTACCACGTACCACTTGGCGTGCGTCGCGCGTAAGAGAGCCAGCGAGCGAGAGGGAGAGCGGCGTACGTCGTCCGTGCGTCCGCGACGCCGATCTTCGCGGCGCGTCGGGAAGGCGAAGGAAGAGGAGGAGCAGGAGGAGGAGAAGAGTTGTAGAATAGGAAGAGAAAGAAGCAGGAAAAGTGGATCGTCGCGGTCGCCGTCACTGTCGAAATGCCGCTGCTACGCAAACAGCCGTTCCAACGGCTCCACGTCTCTTCGGACTTCAGGGATGACGACGAGGTGTATCTCTGCGAGGTTACGAACGAGATATTCAAGAACTACAAGTGAGTCTCGCGAGGGGGACACGCGGATACGAAAACATGACGGCGGACGAGCGGTCCCGCAGTCCCGCGCTCAGACTCGGATCTCCGTCCGCAAGATCGTCGCTCGTCACGATAATCGCGGAAGGGGACCGATATATTATTATTAATTAATTTTAACTAAATTTAACTTTATTGTAATGCGCGACTGATTGTTTACCGCGCGAATAATACGCCAATTACCCGTCCACGAAATAGCATAATAACTGATATGATCTTGCTGTAAGGTTAAGATTGTGGCCTGTGCCTCGAGATCTCGGCACGAAATTAATGAAAAATTTATTTGCATATCCACGTAAATGAGATGGATTAACTTAATCGACAGTCAACTCGACGTAGAATTGTATACAGTAAAAATTCCTGATCGAATGACTTGTTCCCGATTTAATCCTTTCTTTCACGTAGCACAAGCAATGGAAAAGACTGATAATGTCCGCGTTATAATAAAGTTACTCGACAAATTTTGATCGCCGATTTGTCACCCCTATAGTCTCTGGAAAAAGTGGAATTGGAAATGTGTCAATGACTGCGTTCAGCAGAAAAAGCAGCTTTGCAACTGTTGTAAGATTCTTTAATGTTATTGGTTTATACATTTAGATCCGACAGGAACTAAGGGAAAAATCAGTCGTATTAAAGAATCTTACAAGAGTTGCAAAGCTGCTTTTTCTGCTGAATGCAACCATTGTTGTTTATACTTATCGTATAAAGATAAATGTTATATACATATGAAACTATTCAATAATATCAATATTTATATTTAACAGCAAAATTTTATAGCTTGTTTCCTTTAATTACTATCATTTTTCATTTTTATAATACTCTCGGTGGAGAATTTTAGATGTGAATATGCCATGAATCTAACTTGAAGAAAATAAAATCTGAGTGCAAAAAACAGTTTTTAAACAATTGAATTGAAGATATTGAAAAAAGCGCTGCATTAAATATTTATAGAACTAAACTCAACATATTATAATGAAACTTGGCATAAATATCTTGAGTATCTAAAGAATTTATAAAGAAAAAAAATTAAAAATTAAAATTAAATTTTCTTATATCTTTAATGTTTTTTTTGTCATATGTTCCTAGAGAATATATAGTCAAAAATGTGATATGACGTCTTTTGCAAAAATATCTGTAACATGTCTTTTAAATGTCTTTAGGAAATCTTATATTCCAATTTTGGACTTTATATTGTGTAATGCCTATTTCCACCAACGCAGATTAACTTTGATCTCAGTTTAACTTGCTTTTTATCTTTAGTTCTAAGAATTGTGAAAAGATAAGGAATAAGTTAAACTGAGATCAAAGTTAATCTACATTGGTGGAAATGGGCATAAGTTTTATAGTTTTAAAAGATCAAAAAGAACCAAGCTTTTCAATTTTTTCATGGATTTTCTTGGTTCTTTTCCCAAGGAAAGCAAAATTTATTGGAATAATTTACTTACAACCAAGAAAATCTGTGGAAAAATAAAAAAATGATTGTGTTCACAATAAATTCTTTACAGTTATTACAAATATTTTTCGCAATAAATTCTTTACAGTTTTTTCAGGGGGGATAAGGAGTCTAACATCAAGATGCAAGTTAGCATCGCTAATTATTAAATTATTTCTAATTTAATAAAAATGATATTACCTGTACATGTTCAACTTATAGCTGCGTTATGACCGGAAAAGTAATTCGGCGCGTAGTCGGTTGAATTTGAAAAAAGGTATATAAAAATCACAAGTAAAATTTATAAAATGTACTAAGATCCAGCTTGACCGTACAAGGCGTTCTTATTTCAATTTGTATGTATTACATTAACGGTCGAATATCTCCAAAAAAATGATTTCTTTTTAAACCAGGTTTCCATTATAGCATAGATAAAAACATGCTTCTTATTGAAATAATTTTTAATCCAGTTAGAAAATTTAAATTTGCTGTTAAATTTTTTTATTATTTTGAAAATAGGGGTAATACATCCTTAATTGGAGTTTAGTCGAAGTCACCCCATTTCTATTAATGTAGATAAACATTAGTTTTGCAGTTTAACTTTTATTTTTTATTTTTTTCTAGTTCTAATTTTTAAAACCTAAAAAAGATAAGGAGTTAAACCGAGATTAAAGTTAATTTGCATTGGTAAAAATGGACATAAATGGAAGCCGAATACGCGAAAATTGTATGTACTCTTTTTGCACAAAATTCTCTCTCCTTTTTTTTTTCTTTTTGAGAATGTGGCAATGCACAAATAATTGAACAATAAAAAATGAAAAAACGCGACTAGATTTATAGACACAGAAAAGTTTATGCTTGACAAATTAAAAATATAATTTAATCTCAAATAATTGAGTATGAAAAATATTTTGACGTTATTAAATCTTTCTCAGCGCTGAGATAATAATACAGGTAGAAATTAATATAATAAAATTAAATTAAAAATAGAATTAAATTAATTAACAAAAACAAAAATTTTAAAAACATCAATACAAATTAAGAACGCGAATAAAATAAAATAAAAAGCAAAAATAAAAGTCGATACAAAATCATATCAAAAGTCATAAACATTAATGCATATATATGCGCATGCATATAAATTTATTAATATTAATTTAATTTATAAATATTAATTTATTATTGATTTATTCTTCAATTTATAAGTAAATTTAATAATTAAATTTTACTCGTGCTTTTAAAGTTTACAAATATGTTTCAAAGTTTTAATAGGTTAAGTTAATTAAAAATGAATATGCATATAAAAATTGTATACTTATATATTCTATATAACTTATATTGCAACAAACATATTTTCTATTACAGTGAATTTTGCGAGCGAATTATTTTATGCAACTCTCTTATATGGTCGTGCAGTATCACAGGTAAAACTAACATGACATTTGAAGAAGCTTTACAATGCGAAGAAAATGCGAAGAGGAGCTTGAAAGAATTTCCAATGGAGGTGTAGTATAATTTTATGTAATCTATTAATATTACTAGTATTAACATTAACATGTATATTTTCATAAAACATTCCATATTTTTTTAGCTGCGAATTCCTATACTATATCTTGCTAGTAAAACAAATAGGTCTTCTTTCAATGAGATGATCGAAGACGTTTACCAGTTTGCGAGAGATCGTTATTTTGTAGGAGAAATGGTAGAGGCTAGCTTTACTGAAGACGCTTGGTGTAACTGTCACGTTCTTCAAGTCATCGTACCTACAGAACAACAAATTAAGACGTTTATGAATGAAAACAGCAGGTAATTGAGTTAATTGAACTCTGTTATCCTCGGAATGCTACTCATATTTTTCTTATATCAACACTACTGTGAATAAAAATTCATCCATACAATTAAGAATTTTTTGATACTTTTTTTATGTCTAGAAATCTTTTTATAGGTTATAAGGTGTTGAAATAATTAAACACTTTTCATAAAGAGATTAAATGTTATTTTAAACTATCACAATTTCAGTAACATTGAATTTGAATTAATACTTACAATGCATTCCAGGATTAATATTATTATTTTATCTGCTTTTTATTTTATTAGGTCTATTCTATTCTGTGCTGCTATTTTTCAGAAGTCTACAGGAACATTACTATCATCCACCAGCGAAATTATTTCGCTATGAGGTAGAACAATTAGATTCTGGAGATTCTGACGTCAGTCAGATTATGATAGTAGAAGCATCTCAGGTCAGAAGACGAAAGCAACACTATAGCAGAGACCGTAATAAGATATTTCTCCGTCAACTCTGCGAACAAAATGGTAGCGGCATATGGGTTGTCAAGGTTAATACAAATTTATGAATATCCGAAGGTATTTTTACGCTCTTGTATAATGTTATTTCTTGTTTTATTGTTACATAGGAAAGTGTTCTAGAAAAGTATGCGATTAATAAAATACGTTTTGATACCATATTCGCTGGAACACTCCCAGATTTTACGGTGCGCATAAAGAAATCCGTCAAACAAAAACAAGAATCAATGGATAAATTTCTCATTTCGAATGTGTCGAAACAGAAAACGCCCGATAAAGCAGCGGATCCTTTGAAAAAAGTAAACAATACTGGTGTGGTGAAGAAATATCGGAAACCAAGGTAAAAGTAATTTGTTAAGGCTTCGTGAAGAAATATCTACAATATAATATAATCTTTGTAATATTGAAATATATCTTGTTGATAGGATGAATGGTAAATTCAAAGAAGAACTTAAAGCGAAAGCTTTGGAAGAGAAAGCAAAGCGTAAAGAGGAGAGGGCGCTAAAAAGCGAGCGTAAAAAAGAGAAGAAACAAAAATTAGCGGCTTTAGCTGCATATATGAAACAATGGAACAAACCGAGAGAAGATCTTGAGTGTGAAGATCTTAGGCCTATTCCTGAACCTACTGTTATTAAGTGTAACATACCAAATGAAAAGTTTGGGGACTTCGCCTTAATAACGGAATTCCTTGAATTTTTCAATGAAGAACTTGAGGTGTCCGTCTACTTTCCGGGTGGTTTTAATTTGGAATTGGTGGAAAAGGCGTTATTGTCCAAAGAAGCGTCCGGTCCTTGGAGTGATCTTCTACAGCTGTTGTTGTCAAATATATTTAAATATCAAGCTGGAGAGGACAACGAAATTGATGCGCAGGCGTCTACTTTGTTAGACGACACTAGTGCTTATGAAGACGCATCGTCAATGGCAAAAACCATTAAATTCGCTACGCTGGCTTCTAGGTGGTGCTCAACTTATCAGGGATGTAAATTATCAGAACTTACATTAGATCATGTAACCTTAAGTGAGATTTTAAGGCAACATTTATTAAGCTCTGGAGGACGTATAAGCGAAGCCGCTTCGAAATGGCGATATTCTCAAAAGGGTATGTGTGATTTATTTAATTAGTTTTTCACTTTTTTTCTTGTTTTATAAAGACTTTAAAGGAATATTTAAAAAAATGTTAAATATAAATGGAGGAAAAAATTGGGAAGATGCTTATAAATAGGTGGGAAGGAATGGGTTAATATATTTTCTATGTAAAAAATATTGTCTGTTATAGGTGGTTATACAAATTTTGATGAACCAGCGCTTCGTTTAAGATTATATGAAGCCTACCTTTTGCGATTGTTGGGCCATCGAAATGTCTGCGAGTTTGATTTAGATGACAAAATAAAGGTCGTTACATGTCTGATCAATCAGTTACTTGCATTCGCATCGATACGCGATGCAATCGAGGAGCGATATGATAAATTACACCAAGCAAAAAGAGAATTAAAATTGTTCCTGCTTGCTGAACAAAAGAAAGAGAAAGAAGAGAAAGAAAAGATGCGAGAACGTGAGAAGGAAGGAAAACAACTTGAAGAAGATGAGCCGAAACCGAAAAAGATCACGCGTGGTAATTATGAGGAAGAAAAGAAAAAAGAAGAATATGAAAATAAACTGAAGGAACTACAGCAAGCGTCAAGGGATGACAAGATGATGATTTATTTAGGTGCAGATAGAGCTCATCGAAGATATTGGAGATTTATATCTATACCAGGTACGTTTCTACATTTTTGTTTTCATAAAATGTTTTGTTTCCATAAAATATTCAAAACCAAGAATGAAAGACTTAATATCTTTTTATTAAATTCAGTTGCAATCAAATACATATTGCTTTGGATTTAAAATTATAAATCAAATTTAAAAACAAGTTAATATCTAATTTGTATTATTTTATCTTTTCATTTTTTTCATAATCTTTTTATTCAAACATGTTTAAAAAAACTATTTTTAATAAGATTATGATAAGTTCATCAATGTTTTAATTTTTTTATTCTTTTATATTTTATGTATTCTTATATATTATAATTTATTTATATAGGCTTCACAACTTTAGAAATTAAAATACATATGTGCATAATAATACTCAAGTAAATATAATATAATCATTGTATTTATTTGATTATATACTTTAATTATTATGATTGTGAAAATATGATATCAAATATAGTGTAATAATTAATAATTTAAGAAAGTAATTTAAAAAAGAATTAAATTTTATGATATTCAATTTTTTATTCTCTGTAACTTTTCAATATTATCTTTTTGTTATAGGATTATTTGTCGAAAACGATGAACGTTGGCCTGGAGACTGTCTTCCTGAGGGTACTCCACATCATCCAGAGTTGCAAGACAAGGAAGCAACATATGCATATATAAAAAATAAATTTGAGGATGAATTTAGTGACAAAGAAAATAATTTCAAAAAATTGAAGAAATCACCCAAGAAGCTTCTATTGTCGGATAAAAATGGTGTTAAATCGCCACGGAAAGAAACAAGCCCTCGGAAGGAATTTAAACAGGATCTTGCCAACATTAAAAGAAGTTTGGTACTGTGTACAGGAGACAAAGATTGTCCTGTTCATTGCAAGAGATCACTGATAATATGGAGCTTTTATGGGAATAGAGAGGACATTCAAGCATTAATAAATAGCTTGAGCACAAGAGGTGTCAGGGAGAGTGAGCTTAGAAATAATCTTTTACAAGAGATGGACAGTTTGCTCCTTGTTATTGATGAATGTCCTAAACATAAATTAAATCCTGAAGCTGTAAGTATATTTTTGTATAATTTATTAAAGTATGTTACTTGCATGTATGCTATATACTTATACACGGTTAAAGAACGAAAAGTAAATAGATATTCGCACATAGTTTCCAGACTCCAATAAAGCGCAAAATAATAAGGCGGCTAAGAAAAATAAATATGAAAACGTGAACTTGAATTATCCTCCTGACATGTCGATCGACGATGTAATGGAATTGACTTTAAGAGATCATATTTTGGACTTTGAAGATAAGATCAATGCAGGTTGTCTGGGACACCTTAAAATCACTGATCGCACTGTCTGGAGAAGCGCAATCAATCAGAGAAGTTACGACAAACAGTGCGACAAATTGATGTGTGCTGGTAATGAGGTAGACATAGATACACCTCCTAATGCTCTGATAGACAAGATAAAGAACGAGTCTAAACACAGTAGACCCGGTACTCCCGACTCCGAAGTTGGAAGTATTAGCATAAAGACTTACAAGGATCCAGGAATGTACTTAGGTTTACCCGGTGACGATGAGATGGTGCTTGATCAAAAGCAACAGGCAACTATCAAACAACTAGCTTGCGCTATTTTGCAGTTGTCTCACGCTATAGAACAAAGGTACTTACAAAGACCATTGGGGCCTGATCAAAAGGATAAGAAATGGTCAGGCGACGAGGCAAGAGAGAGATGGGAACAATCATTAATAGCGTCTACGAATTGGTCCCAGTTGTTCGTTCACTTAAGTACCTTGCACAATAGCGTTGCGTGGGACAGAAGCGCATTAAATGCTCAGTGTCGTATATGCCGAAGACGTAGGGACGCAGAGAACATGTTGCTTTGCGACGGATGCAACAGGGGACACCATCTCTATTGTCTGAAACCGAAACTTACTGTAATTAATAATTTATTATACTGACGCTTTCACAATAGTGACCGATTAAATTATTATTATATCTTTGTTATTTCTTATATACAGGCTGTACCAGCGGGAGATTGGTTTTGTACAGCATGCAAACCGCCGGAGATAAAACCCAAAGAAAAAACTCAAAAGCGGAAAAGGTTTGAAGACGAGATCGAGGATGAGCCGATATTGACCAAAGAGACGCGACAGAATCGCGCAAAACGTGTAGTACACAGTGACGACGAGGGCGAGCAAGAAGACGATCAAGATGACGAGGAAAGCGAAGAAGATATGTAAGTTATCTTTTCATAGCATTCAAATTTATTTTAATTATTACTGTTAATATTTAATTTTTTTTTATTACTTTAGAAACATACGATTAGAGAACTTGTGTGCAACGTGTAAAAGCGGTGGAAAGTTGATCGCTTGCGATACGTGTCCAAATTATTATCACTTGGAATGTGTAGAACCGCCGTTGTCGAGGGCTCCTAGAGGAAGATGGTCTTGTACCAAATGCAAGGCTAAAAAAAGGAATGCAACAAAAGGTAAGAGAGAAATAATAACGAAAGAATATGCGAATAAAAATGTCTTAAGGCCGTTATTTTTTCGTTGTAACCCGAAAAAAATGTGCGCGTTTAACGGAGGCGAACTTAGAGGTATAGACAAGTTGTTATAAGAATATTATAAGGAAGTTTCTTAGGTTAAAATTATGTTGATAGTGAGGGGGCGTGAAAGGGAAAGAGTCAAGGAGAGGTTGTGCGCAGCAGCAGCACGCTCTCGCATCCATGGCTTTGCCAAGAGCCTCCTCACTACAGAATCTACAGACTGGGACGGTCTGTATTGTATCCCTTTTTTTTTACTGTGTGTATACATGTATATATGTGTAGCATCTCCATGGCCAATCTTTTTTTCTTTTTTTTGGAAAGCGCCGCACATTAAAAAGAGTACAAGGTCTGTTCATCATATCTGAACAATTTATAATTTTTATTTTGAGATAGAGCATATATGAATCTAACCGAATATTAAATTATTTATTATGAATCTGTCGACGTTCTTTCTCACTGCTTATTTCTAATTATTTCATTAAATATTGTTCTGCATTGTCACTTGTGTTTTTGGAAGGATATTTTTTTCTATTAGTATATATCTGGATTAAAAATCTATATAAATTAATATAATGAATATATTAATATAATAAATATATTAATATATAAATATAATAAATCTGATGGATAACTAATTACTTTAATTCATATAAATGTAATTATGCTGGCTTTTTTCTTTTATTGAAATATATAAATCATTTCCTATAAAATAACGTTATTTTCATAGTAAAATATATAAAATTGAATTTTGATTAAATTTGAAATAAAATATGGCACAAAACATGCACGCGTGCGAATCTGCACACATACGCATATAATTCTTGTCTTTTAAGTAAACTGGGACTTGTTATTGTAGACTGAGTCTAACATTCCGGTCCACAATAAAATGTCCTATGTTAATGCTTCATACATCTTATCATCTTAGTAATAAAATTCGTAAGCTATTGCTAATCCATGTCCATATCACATGAATACATCGTATCGATAGAACTTTAGTTTTTAGTATAGACTTCAAATAATTAATAAGTAATCAATAAGTTGGACTCTTAGCAGAGAGTATATAGCTGACTTATATTCTTAAGACAACGTTTTATGTCTTAAATCTTCGTCTTTAGCACTTCGTCTTTAACACATAATAATTATCTTGTGTCTCAAATCTTAAACTAAAGAGTTTTGTTTGTGATTATTGATAACTTGCTATATAATAATAAAGGAAGTATTACTAATTTTACTTTTATATATATTACAAAAGTGCGCAGCATCATATAATAGTAAATGATATTGTCTTGAAATTACAAGGCAGCCATTCTGCTGAGACCTTAATTCCGAATTAATGTAACAAAATGCGATATGCTAATACGAACATTTTTGATGTACAGATAGCAGCGCGTCGGATGACACCGAACCGAGACAAACAAGGCGTGCAACGAAGAGAGCCGCCGAAATCGAACATGAAGAAGACAAAAATTCGATTAAGGGTTCTATGATTAAATTGCAAGAATTATTGAATGACATTAGGCATCATAGAGATTCCTGGCCGTTTTTGTCGCCCGTTACAAAAGACGAAGTTCCAGATTATCACGATATTATCTCTAATCCAATGGACTTCGGAACTATCAAACATAAACTTGGTAATGACGACTACGAGACGGTAGATAAGTTCTTTAGTGATTGCCAATTGGTCTTTGATAACTGCGGATTGTACAACAAGGAACATAGTTCTGTGTACAAGTAAGTATCAATATTATTGTTATCTATTTCACGCACGTTCGGATGCCAGAGATTACAATATTGATTAAATATAATTTATGTATTTCATCCTATTATTATTATTAATGATAATTGTGTCACATTGATTTTAATTAACACCAATTATTACTAATAACAAAATAATATAAATTGCCACCTTTATTATCATTTGTATCATTTATATACTAACTTGAGGTTGTTAATGTTAAGTGTCATTCAGATTAGATTGATAAACTACGACAAACGTAACAAAATATAACAAATGAATATATTTAGAGCTTATAGTAATTGGTAGAATAACATCATTACACGAAAGACTAATCTACATGTTATAGACAATTAAATGTAATTAACTATTTTATGATTGTTTAATGGAAGAACTCAACTTTTCCTATGCCTTTTCACAAAATTTGTGAACGCGTTAATTTGTTTGTAACTTTTGGTACAAGAGGCTTCACTGTTGTTGATGTAAATAATCTTTTGCCTCCGAACCAGTTTGGGAATGTGCGTATAAGAAGCGTGGCTATGTCTCGTTAAAAATAGTTACGTATACAGTGCAGGCATGCGGTTACGCAAGTACATCGAAAAACGGTGCAAGGAGTTAGGCTTGAATTTCGATGAGGCATTTTTCCAAGAAGACAGCAAGATTAAGAGGCCGCGATTGGACATTATTGATGAAAACGGCGCGTCGGAAAGCGAAGACGACGAGGCGCACAAAAGAAGATAGAATAAAGAAAATTAGACATATACATATATTATATATTTCAATACGATGCATACTCACGTGAAAAATTCAAATCTAGAGCCGCTCATATTTTATATATTTTGAACTTAGCATATATGGACTTGTATACCGATTGTTGAGCGGTCGAAAGATTCTGTATGTAGTTCAAGATATTTGTATAAATTATATACTTTGATTCTTTCGACAGAGTAATATAAAATTATACCGACAATTCATATGGAATAGTACAACGAGAATTTATTCTGCAGAATTCGCTGTTGCAAAAATATACGGGAACAAATTTTTTTTCTGTCTACAGTCGACTTCTTCGAAGCTTCTTGAATAAAGACGTACACAGTATTATTTACAGAAAAATGCATATATATAGCCGCACTTATACTTTTAGATGTATCACTGACACATAGAACATTTTTAAAACGACATATACAGTAGGACTGTGCGTGAAAATATTCGGTTTCAAACTCAATATGCAAAGTAATCGTTTCTATTCAAATAATCGTTAAGTATACAGAAATAACTGATTTCGAAATCGATATGTAACTAGGTTCAAGTAATCATATTAAAACACAATTCGGTATTATTATTTGATTCATGATATTCTGAAAAATCAATCTGCAATCACATACATTCACTTCGTATTGAAAAAAACGAGTCATTTTCTTAGCTGCTAAAAGAGCTGCATGAAAATTGTAACATTTAATCGTTCTACAAGATAAAATGACTATAATATATATGTAAATATATATGTATGTATTATATATATATATATTTTTTAAATATATATATTAAAAATTAATGCGTCGTATGCGCATTTTTGGATACAATTATTGAGTACACAATAGTTTGTAATAATCACAAGAAATATTAAGCATTAAGCATGAAATAAAAATTGTAAAATTTAACTGATTAAGAATGATTACCAGCAATGGAACACAGTCATACAGTGTTACAGTGTCGACTTGTAGTTGAAATACTATTTCTGTCAAAGCTAGACATATTCGACCTCTGACATAAATATCGATCATTTGATATCGTTTTTAAAATCGCGCAGGTAGAGTGTTTGTTAGGAAAAACGGTATCCGCTTCGTGATACCAAATTGTAAAAATCTGATATCTATGAAGTGACATAAAACAGCTACACATCATTTTAGCTGAAATGAATGTATGCGACTTATGCTTGCTTCTTAATTAAATAATAAATACGCAATTATTTGTTTAAATCTAATGATTACTTCAACCGAGATTACATACTGATTTCGAAATCAGTTGTTTCCGTGTAACGATTATTTTAACCGATTTGCGTATCGAGTTTGAAACCAAATACTTTCACGCACGGCCAATTAGTTCCATTTGCTTCGATAAGTACAAGAATAGCACTAATTTTTTTATAGATGTAAACAAGAGAAGATGCTCGATATATTCTCGCATCGATCAATTATTTATTATTTTAATATTATTCACGTAAACCGGCAAGCTATATATACTCATTGTCGTAATTATATTAAGGATCATTAATTGTATAAGTGATAAATTACATTATAAATTTAACTTTTCTCGAGATCGTTTACGCGAGCTTTAATAGAATACGAGCACGGCTTTCAAAAAAAAAAAAGAAGAAAAAACATAAGTTATAAAAGCGTTGTTCATAAAAATTTACGTTTGTAGATCCAGACAATAAAATTGGATACTTTTGTACTGCGTGTTCTGTGACTGTTATCAACTGACAAGTGTTATTTCGATTGTTCTTAATTCCCATGTGTAAATTTCTATTTTGTCAATAGTACTTATTATTTTTGCGTATTTAGTTTATTTTTTAATATTTTTTGATTTTAGACTAGATTAATATGACAGCTATACGAAGTATGTCGATTATATTACGTGATAATCACAAAAAAAAACGTTTTTTTTAGTCATGTATATTTTATATTAATTATTTTGATAACACAATTTTGAAATAGATTTTTTTCATAAACAATTTTCTTCTCCAGAAATTATTTCACATGAGTGATTGAATATTTATTTCTTTTAATTAATCAGAGAAAAGATTACAAGTTCTTTTTCTCTTACATATATTTGTTTTATTGTGTAACTAATAATTGCATTTTTACTTTAATGATGGCCTCCTGGAGTGCCGTGGAACGTTTCTCGATGGATCTTGTCCCACTTTGCAACGTTCTCAGGAGAATACGCTAAAAACAGAGATAGTAGATGATTTTATATACATATAAAATTTATTATATATATTTATATAAAGACAGGGGATATGAGTGGGATAGTAAGATACTATATCTCATATAATTTGCATTGAATTCTAAGAGCAATCGTTAACATTACTTCGTTACAGTTTATTTAGACATTGCAGGTCAACAATGTTTATTGCGTTTTTATAAAAGCTAAATTTAGTTTTCAAGTAGCAATGATTTTTATAGGTGTATACTCTATGTAATTTTGAGAAGTATATTAGATATTGATTTTTTAACTTTAGTCTAGCTTGAAGGTCTTTAATGTGGCTTTCAAATAATATAATTGAATTTAATGTGTGTATGAATTCAGCATATAAAGTTATATAGTAAGAGTAGTCGTGAGATGGTCGTGAACAATTTGTATTATGAGAATTATATTAAAGTTGCTCTTGACTTTACAATTTCATGACTGACATTGCATAACGCTTATTAGCAGCAAAATTATTTTAAAGTTATTTTTAAATCAAAGAATTTATTTAAAAAATTTTTTTCAAATAAAACAAAATATTTATAAAACCTTGGTTTGTGACACTTTTTAATGTACAAGATCTCGAAGGATCACTAATTTGTGATTTTTTTTATAATTAAAATGCCTTTTATGGTAGTTTTTTTGTTAGTATTCCATTATCCCCTGCTATCTCACAAATCTCTTCAATAAATTGTAAATTACATTTGTTTTATATACCCCATGTACTTCTACCTATAGGAAGATTGGTAGAACTCTATGACTAACGAACTAATGTTGATAAGAATTGTATCGCGTTAATATTTGAGTTATTTAAAAAAAAACAAATTGATATTCTATCACCCTTTTCCCTCCTCTCTCTCTCTCTCTCTCTCTCTATATATATATATATGAAAGATAAAAAATAATGATAAATTTAGTCACCCACACTACATTGGATTAGTGCATATTAAAGGCTGCTACATAAAAATATAATCAATTTTGACAATGAAATAATACATATTTATTTTGTTAAATAATGATAATATTAAATATTTAATCGTTTAAAATATTTATCTGCTTTTATTACATTTAACTTTGCTAACTGCATGTATAGCAGTTTTTGGTATGCACTAAATTGATGTAATGTGAGTAACCAAATTTACTGAGTTAGACCGAGATCAAAGTTAATCTACATTAACAGAAATTGATATAAGTCAGATGGACATTGAAACAAGCTGTAAGACTCACATAATTTTTGAATTTTATAAAATATGGGTAGCGCTAAGAGTGTGCCGAATAGCATATATTTAAACATCCAACTGTGTTGCCAGTAATATTTGTATGGAAACTGAGCAATCTTTGCAGTTAAAGTGTATGGATATTTCATAGGTCGATGTTGTGCCATGTTGGTCGTCTGTAACAAATACATTAATTGAAATTAGTCCTTTCATACCCGATAATGTAAACGGTATAATAGTAATACATCAATGAATCTGGGGATTTTATGTATAATCTTTCTTCTATCAATACATATTAAAATAAATTTTGTTAGTATTACAATGATAGAAAAAAAGATAACACATGTGCGAAAAGTAAAAAATTTTCCGTGGAATTACATGATCATCCCCTGTATGAAAGATCTTTGTACGATTACAAGTGTGCAATGTGTTAAGTGCATCAGTTGTAAACCTAACCTATAAAAATAACGCAAAAAATTTTTCTCGTTATAGGTTCAAATCAAACATAAAGAGATTGCACACAATTCACCTTGCTAATACAAATAGAATAATTTTGAAATAGTATGATTTATATACCGATCCTCGAAGGAAAAAAAATAACGTATGTATGACAATTTAATCTCGCTTATAGTCAGTTATAATTATAAAATGAAAATATTATTGTAGACTTGGTGCCTTTTTAAGTACATGTTAAACAACAATTTTAAATTACTTACTATTTCGGCTTTATGATATATGACGATAACGCAATTGCATGAATTACATAAGAGAGATTTCTTCGATTTCTCTCTCAAATCGATGCAAGCAGAGAGAAAAGTGGGGTGCTGTCACATGGGATGCGGAATTGCGGAACTGCGGAACGTTCGTGATTGGTACTATTGGTAGTGGCTTCATACACAAATTTTCAAATAGTTTATAAGATTTAAAACGGTAGAAGATATAAATGGAACAAAAAATATGCGACCGATTCGAAATCGAATAATTAATTCGAAATTGTCGAATTATTCGAATTCGAATCTTTTAGATTCGAATCACAATGGATTCGACCGACGGTAGAATGGAATAAGAACCCATATTTTTTGGAGTATTCGATTTTTTGCTTTTCAACGCTCTGAACAGAGCTTTCTCCGCTCCCAATATTTAGTGCAACTTTTTAATACAAAAGTTTGAATATCATAAGACAAACAAAAAATATTGCATACGCTTCTCGAGAAAAGAAACACAATAATTTTCCGCGATTTTGAAATTATTTTATAATAATGATTTTATAAAAAAGGAGAATCTTTAATAAATATTAAAGAGACGAAAACATATTTGTATAGAATATATCTAAATTGACCTGTATTTACGAGAAAGATATTGTAATCGCATTTTTCTATATTTTCGATTACAATCGTAATTTAAAAAATGTTATTTTATCAGTAGTATGTTTCAAAAAAGGTGTAACTTTATTCTGAGGTTTTTAATCTAATTTTTATATTTAATTTTTATTGTAACTGATAAATGAAAAAGAAGAAAAAAGATTGTACAAAACAATCTAAAAAATTTATGATTAGAATACTTAATTCAATGATGCCGTTGAATTGACAAGCTTTTAAAAAGTAGACCGCGTTTGTCAAAAATTTTAATGTACAAAGTATTATAATTAAAACTAATTCTAATATATTATATAAGAAACTACCATCACCAATATTTGATACTTTCGAAATATGATTTTTTACGATTTGATTACAATTTATTTTATAATTGAACAAATCAATTAAAAAACTAGACAATGTTGTTATATTGATTGTTCTGTTAGTGTGACACGCGCGTATATTTATGTAAATACATAACACCCAGCAAACACAGAATATTGCAGCAACATTGCAGCAATGTTGCAATATTGCAGCAACATTGCAACATTGCTGCAATGTTGCTGCAATATTTTGTGTTTGCTGGGCATAAATACATTAAAGTCGTTTGATTTCTTATTATTCCTCATGCCGAGAAACATGACATTCAGTTTCAAAGTCATCAAAATAAATATCGGTATTCTTAGAGCAAGCCCTGATAAAAACATACGATAAGAAACGATTAAGAACGATAGGATTTCTATGTGAATGTATCGTTTTCTAGTCACCACGAAAGAGTAACAATGCAAATCGTAATGTTTTTAATCGGTTTCAATCGGATCTGTATTCTATACGGATAATACAGTAGATATTCTATCGATTTCAATCTCATGCTCTCTTTTGAATCTCTGTTGTAGAGTATTTAATTCGGAATTAATACATTGATATGTATAGTTTTCTACAGGTACGTTATTTCTTATACAGAATTTGTCGTGCATATACTATTCAAAATGAATAGTTTTCAATCGAAAATTCCCGGATACAGTAGTTTATCAGTAAATAACTGAAGATGTTCTACTCGGCTCTACTGTTAATTTCTCATTTGCCGATTCTATGGGAATCTATGCGAATAACACGATAGGAAGGAAACCGTTCTCTGAGCTGGATAATAATTCCGCTTCCAAAGCGTGGTGTTTCTTTTGTAATCATTGTACAGTAGTCAGGGAGCTACAGAGATCATTGCTCGCAGCTAATGGCTCCTTCTCCGAAAGCCAGTGTAATTCATCCTCGACATCTCTCGCAAACTGATGCAGTAACTTCGCATCTTCCAAGTTGTTTCTGCGTATCTGCATCGGCTCCTGAAGACTGTGATATCTATTGATCGTAACCAACGCTCTCTTTTGAATCTCGTCGCTCAAGAAGTGATTCGATTTCTGAAAGCTGGCGGCGGTGTCATTGATAGATTCGCACGCCTCGTTATGACCAAGTACGTCGTTCTCCAAATTGGTGTGTCTCTTCAGCAAATTCGCCACGCTTGAAAGATCCTTACCGTGATCTTCTGATTACAACTGGATTTTGATCTTGTCCATCCACGTCTCGAATTCGTTCAAACTACGAATAGCAAAGCTTGATACGCGTCATTCAGCCTGTTCTTCTTTAACTCGCTAGTCTCTTGTAAGTGACGCTATTCCGCTTCCAATTCGTCTAAATGTTCCTGTATATCGCTGACATCAATAATACTGACACACTGCTTAGAGTTTCGTCGTTGTAACAAAAGTATCAGTTTGCATCTGCATGCAACAACATATACGCCTTCACGTTTCCTGAGACTTGTTTATTAACAACAAAATAAAATCAGGAAGCTTTTATTGCAATTAAAATTAAGTTATTAAAATTAAATAAATCATATATTTTTTAAATAATAGATTTAATTTAAAATACATAAGTTATATTCCTATATAAAAAAAACAAACTCTTGATACACAATATTAAATATATAGTACATCTAAAAAATTTCTATTATACCAGAGAGTTCTCTCTCTGATACAACATAACTCATTTACCTATAATGTTCATTGAAGAAAATGATTCTAAAATTTCAATTCCTATTCCTAATATCTAACTATTCTTTTATTGTGCACAGAGCGTTAAATAAGTCACATAATTTCAGATTTTTAATATAAATTTGAGAAACATTTTTTTTTGGGTGAAAGTGTCATTCATGACAATCATGACTGTCTTATAAAATAAAAACTATTTTTAAACTGTGAAATATTCAACTTTATTTGACAAATACAATCGTTTGAAATAATCTAAACACATCGCCAATTGAGAGCGCAGTCTTTTCTTCCTTTCCCTAGTATCAGATTTTTTGTTTTCGTAACAACAGCACGATTCGTCTTCGCGAAATTTTTTACAGTCGGATTTTTATATTTACTTATCAGGCCTGAGTTAATCTATTAATTTTTCCTTCAGTCTTCTCATTCCGATTTGGTCTAACAACAATTTAACTCAGTCCCGAATACAAAAACTCCGACTATAATATCAATGTATAACAAAGCTCGAATAAAATCTACATATGTTACAGGTATGTATACCTGTAAACATAATATTATTGCTCGTAATATTTTTCACTTCATCAATGCGTGTACCACCGCTTTAGCATTCAATGATTTCAGATCGGTGTAAGTTTGGCCAGTTCCAACGAAAACAATAGGTTGACCAGTGATATATGTCATTGTGATAGCTGCTCCAACCTGCAAATAAAAATAATAAATACGTAAAAAATTAATAGATATAATAAATATATTTACTATGCATATGTAATGTTATATGCAAAATGCAATATTTTATATTTATTTTATATTTTAAGGAAGTATTTTCGTATGTTGGCTTTAAAAAAAATCGATTTTTTTGACATTTTTTTAATAGTTAGAATCTTGAGAGAGATAAGAGAGAAAGGGAGAGAGAATAATTTTTTCCAAAAAAGTCCTAAAGGAAAAAATATAAAAATGATATTGAAAGCGAAAATATCTTCTTAACATAAATGATATTTATACAGAGTATCGCAAAATTGGCAAATCAAATTGTCATGGTAAGAAAGTTCTAAAAAAAAGAAAAAAAGTTATGAAAATATTTGCCATTTTTCGTTCTAGGGAATAGTTTATCTTACCTTATCGTCGATTGTATCAAATTTCGTCAACACAATACCATCGATAATATGAGGATTGGCGGATTGACTGTAGTCAGCCAAAGCCTGATTGAATTTCACCAACTGATCCACAGCCTCATTGCCAACGAGAGCTTCCCCAACAAATAATACCAAGTCCGGCTCGTTTACTTTAATCAGCTTTGCCAGAGCTCGCATCAGCGGTTCATTATCCTGCATTCTACCGGCAGTGTCGACCAGGACAACATCGATCCTGGAATCCTTCGCGAAGCGTATCGCTTCCATGGCGATACCCGCGGCATCCTTACCGTAACCCTTCTCATACAGCTGCACCATCGATTGATTTCCGTGCTTCTCCGGAGGATGTAGAGCGTTCAGATGTCGCATGTGCGTTCTCAATTGTTCAACAGCACCAGCTCTAAATCATAAAATTATTATTATTATAGGCTATCGATTGTTTAAATATATATTAACTTGTTAGAATTTATATTGTATGATAGATGAGGCACATTAGAAAGTTTTAAAAAATTAAATATTAATGTTTATAAAACTTTTATTATTACCATAAAATAGCTTTTTGCCCTTTCCATTTTTTTTGAGGATTTTAATTGTATAAAAAATTCAGAATCTTTGCTGTAAAGCTAATTCAAAAAATATCTAATAAAAAAATATCAATAAGTTTAAGATTCCTCCTTAAGTGACAAAAAAAGAATGCATATTCTAAGAAAAAAATATATATAAGAGAAATATATTGTTTCAAAAAATATGTTTATGATAATATTCATTTACCGGAATGTATCACATGCGGCTATCAACACGCGAAAATTATTTTCTATTAACCAGAAACAGATTTTTGCCAGATTCGTTGATTTGCCGACCCCATTGACGCCGCAGAAGGTCATCACATAAGGCTTACTCTTCTTTGCTTCTAAAGCGTCTCGTAGAATATCGATTCTCCTCTTGGGCGACAATATCTGTACCAGAGCGTCCGTTAGGGTGGCCTTTACGGTGTTTGCCACGCTGTCGAAAGTGCCGAGTATCTTTCCTTCTAGCTTAGTGCCGACAGAATCGCATAACTTCTGCGCGATGTCCGCGGCGACATTCTTAGTAATTAGATGATCCTTCAGCTTCTCCAAAACCGGCAACATGTCATCCTGTTTTAGAGATTTGCTGCCGACCAGACTCTTGAACATAGAGAACATACTCGTTTTCTTTTGCACTTGCTGTTTAGATTGCTCTATCTCTTCCTCATCGGAACTGTTCTCAGATTCGCTGTTCACTTCGAGGTCGCGTATGCTACCTTTCATCTGTCCAACTAGCTACAGAAAGTAATGAAAATATAAATAAGTAATATAAATAATAAAAATAAAAATAAATCTTAATTTCATCAAAGAATCAGTTGATTCAATGTATTCTTTCTCCTTCATATATTTATTTTCCATTTTATTTCAATTATATTTTTTTATAATAAAAATTAACTCATTTTATATTCACTTTTATATAACATTTTTTTAAAAATTTAATTTCCCAAAAAGAAAATAAAAGACAGATCTAATTATCAGTTGGAGAATTGATAACTGGAGAAATAATGAAAAAAATTCACAAGATTTAATTTGATGAAAACAGAAAATAGGCAACAAATTTTTTAATGAATTAGATTAAAAGAAAATGCAAAAGAAAAAAATATTACAGTTGTATTGGCTGCCACGTAATCATCATTCTCTTCGGGCTTATCTTTAGTTCGCTCTAGCGTAGCAAGATCCTTGGTTGTGCCACCCAGTTCCCAGATGCGTGGTTTTTTACCAGCTTTTTCAGGTTTTGGACTTTTCCTAGTATAATATTTCTTGTTATTGTCATTTATTATTTTTTAAATTTGCATTGTTATATATATTGTCAACAGAAAATTTATTTTATGAAAATAAAGTCAAACTAACATGACATACATTAATTGTTTAATTGAATTAGTTCAATTAATATTTTCTAATTTGATTAATCTGGAAAATTTCTTTCTTTACTAAATTAAAAAGAGAATATATGCTTACTGTTTGTCAGCTTTTTTCTTTTGCCCTGCCATTTTTTGAGCAAGCTTCATGCGATTGGCGATCAATGTTTCCTCATCAAGTTCCCCGTTAGGTTGCACTTGCTGTTTCAGGAATTCCTGTTTTGGAACATCTTGAATTTTTGCTGTGGTATTAAGATACATTTAATTTAATACCAAGCATATTAAAAAATTCCAAACAAAACTTTAGCAAAATAAAGTTATGTTTGTTAATTTTATTATTTTATTCATGCAATATTATGCATAATATGCAATAGCGCACTAGCATGCAAGGATTTAGTAAATACTACTTACTAGGATAATCCCCATTACAGTTATTTGCTTTCTTCTTTTTACCTAAAAGCGAAGAAGAAAATCCCCTTTGTTTTAGCATTTTACCCAGATTGAAAGGAGAAAATTATTAAATAAGAATAGCTTATAATTCTAAATTAAATGTTATATAAATTTGCTTACTGTTTCATATCGCGAAAATAAAACAAGCACGCGATACTCCTATATTCCTACTATACTATACTACACTTCTTTTTTCCTGAGGACATTGATAACGCATAAATCTTATTTTCGTATTTTCATAATTTCTGAATTTTCTTCTATACAGCAAACCTGAATATTATGAATGACTACAAATAATAATCACTCTTCTTTTAATCCTTTCTTTTAAATTAGTTAAATTTTAAAATTGAAGATTTTTCCAATAAAAAAAAGGTAAAGCTATTTACACTATTATTGCATTACATAGATAATTTTACTGTTAGTAATTATTTTACTGTTAGTTCTGTGACTACACCTTGTTTTTTATCATCTTTATCGTCTTTCCTCTCGATCATACTAGCGACAGTCTTTTTGGATTTTAGACTCTCATCGAAAGTGCGCATTTGCTTCGGTATCTTAGCCTGTGAGCGTGACCAGTGTTCAGCTCGCTCCAGCACCATACGATAGGCATGCTCAAATTCAAAGTTGGTAAACCAGTTTGAGCTCTCGAGTTCATTCTTGAAGCGATCCCTAAACTCTAGATGAATGTCATTCAGGAACTTATCCACGTAAGATAACTGCAGTATCTTCTGATATGCCACCACAAATACCAGCTCGAACTCATTGTCGAGTTTATACTGCAGGCGCAGGGAGTCATGCTCGAAGCTGTGATTTCCTGTACGTTCCTGAAAAATCAGCTTTTTTAAAGAACTTTATCATTTTAAATATCACATATCAGAGCATTCTACTGACATATATTACAAAGAAAACTGAAAGAATAGGAAATTTATTTTAAATAATATTTAATTCTGCAATTTAATTCTATTTACTTTTGATATTTTATATACTTAATGTTGGCAAAGACTAGTATTGACATTTAATCTTTCAGACAAAGAACCATTATCCAAATAAACTATTTAGAGAAAATTAAAACATGGAAAATTTGTTTTATATAATATTTCTTTTTTTAATCTAATTTTATTCTGCAGACTAGAGAATCTTCTATGAAGTGACAGTTTTGACAATTCCAACCATATGGTGCATTCAACCTCACAACTTTGTTCTTATCATTATGTACAATTAGTTCACAAATTAAAAAAGAATGTATGCACTTTGAAACGGAATAAAGCTTAATCTTTTCCTTTTTTTAATGTTATACTATTCATAAAAAAAAATCGAGAGTTTCAAGTTTGAAGACGTGAGGATGGATACCTGTGAAATTGGGGTATTTTAAAAGTAAACGGGATTATTATTAAAGATTCGAACGTGGTCAGAGTGTGAATTTAATGCGAGAAAAATGCGTCGTGCGATTTGGGGTCAAAGGTCGGATCACCAGACGTTGCCTGTCAAATAGTACATTTTCGCGACTCACTTGCAATATGACGCTCCTTATCAGGGCATTGACGCTGGGCGCGAAAATCTGAGATGTGCTCTGGAAGCACCAGAGCACTATGCCGCCCTTGCTGAATATCGTGAAAAGATCGAGCATGATCTCACGATGCTTTGAACACGAGAGAGAAAGAGAGAGCCTGCCTCCCGGACACAGCCGTACGACAACTTTTGACCTAACCTACTGCCAGAGCGGCTCGCTAGCGGCTACTGCGGCTAGTCTCGCTACACGTCAGATGACGTCAGAGCGCAGTCATCAAACATCAGTGTCGCCAATACTTCGAACCACATTTACGAGGCAATTGTGTGAAATTAGCCGAAAATTCAGAGAGATCTCTCTGGTAATGTCTTAAGATCCTAATATGACTTTCTGATTGGTTGATAATATCTTAAAATGTACTTAAGACAATTATAAATATCGGCTATAAAAAAATTGTTTAATTATCGGCTAAATTCATGCGGATGTTCAACCTCTGCGTTCAAATTTCCCACCCGAGTGTTTCAGATATTTTATTCTTGTCTAACATAAGGCCTGTTCTTTTTAGCTGAACTGACTGCACTAGTTCACAGTTTATCTTCTTCCCTTCACGTAAAAACAAGAAAGATAAACTCTGAACTAGTGCAGTCAGTTCAGCTAAAAAGAACAGGCCTATAGGCGTGTTTTTTAATTCATCAATCGCATTTTTTAATTGATCAATCGCATTATACGTAAATGCAGCTTTCACAAAGCAAATAGTATCTGCGCATAAGTCCCGATCTACAATAGGTGTTATAAGCCTTAAACCGTAAGAAATTGATCTATCATGATCGATTATTCAATTGTGATTGGTCAATTTTTTACGGCTTAAGGCTTACTACACCTATTGTAGACCGGGACTAATGCGATTGATCTATTGATGAATTAAAAAACTTATTTCTTAAATAATAAAGGATAGAATGATACATGTGGAGACTCGGGTGGGGAATCTGAACGCACTCTGATTCGACTCGCGGATGAACGTTGCGTTGGCGACACCGTCGCAAAAATTGCCAGTCGATTGATCGCCAACTTGGCTAACTTCAGACCGATGTTCCTGAGCACTTGAGCAGTCGATGCGACCGATGCGATGTACGTTTGCGTACGTTTGCGCATGGTGTAATGCGTTCGTGATGTTCGTCGCGTAAATTCTTCCATCCGCACCAGCGCGGAATTTGTGTGCACGTTCACGGTCGTTAACGAGGGCCTGTTTGGATCAGTCGTGAGTAACGCGATATATATTATTATTCTCTCACACGAAGCAGAACGCGCGTGCGGCGGACGATCGCGAAATCGTCCACGTTCATGGCGGCGCGATGCATCGTGCATTCGCGCATGGCGATCATCTCGGACAGTCTCGGAATCGTTTCTTCCCGGTCGGGAATCGAAACCAAATTTACGATCTGTATAAGCTCGCTGAGGCTTGAAAGCGAATTTGAGTCACTCGCGTTGCTTTGCGCTGGTGCACCTTGAAGACTACACCATACACGAAATTGCTCGATGAAGGAACGTAAATTCCTTGACAGACAGAATACCCGATTAACGTATTTTTTTTTTTTTTTTACGGAACGTAGTACATTGGATACTTTGTTGGTCAAAGTGTTACGTTTTTTCTGTTTAGGGTGGCTTCGACCAAATCGCGATTAATCAGGATGACCTGGGGAATGATTGAATGGATTTATGATTTGATCGTTTTCGAAAAATTATAATTTTATTGAATGTTATGCGCGTTCAATGTTGCAAAAACTGATTTTTTTCAAAATCATTTAAAATTCAGAAAGATTTAGAGAAAAACATTGATCGAGATATAGCCAATCGTATGGGAAAGAAAAAAGATGATTCGAATATGTTGCCCAAACAAACGTTAGGGCCACTTTAATAGACGCCGATTAACTTTAATCGACGATTAACTTGATCGGGAGTGTTACTAACAGCTCGTATTCATTATGATAAAATTAATAATTTTATCTATGTTGAAACTACAAATATCAGATGCTTTGATTTGATCAATCAAATATAAAGGGAAAAGAAAAGAATTTTGTGTCTTAATTTAATAATAAATTGTTTTCCTTTCCATGTTGGCAACTCTGTTGATTGAGTTAATCGAATTAAAGTTAATTGAAGTGACCCTTAATTCTGTCTTCCTGTAATCTTGAATTGTACTTTTCTGAATCAAAATTTGGTCAAATAAGTTACTCTTAAGACGATTTTGATTAACTTAATTGATAACTTACCAAGCAACTGGTACTATTTTATTAATATGGATAGTATAATTGATTTTTTATTGTTTAACATATGGAATGAATTAGTTTACACAACAAATCATATGATTAGAAATTTTATGCCTTAGATTAACTTTGCAGGTTAAATTAATCACTGATTAAGTTAATCAGAATTTGGTTGAAGTCACCTTTAGATATCTTTATGTATAGCAATCCTCATAGCACTGGAATGTTCTGTCTGCTATATTTGCTGTCAGTTTTTGGCGTATGGTACATGAGAAAAAGTACTGAGTACTACATAATAGAGGAATATTAGATATTAAGAACAGGAATTAAAATTTTAGAATCAGTTTTCTTAATATTAGATGTAATGTACAATAGATATGAATAAAATGTGAGACATAAATGTATTGTGCAAGATACAATGTAACTTATTATTCATCTATAGTGTTCATTGAGGAAACTGATTCTAAAATTTTAATTTCTATTCCTAGCATCTTATATTGTGTGCAGGGCCTAAGTTTTTTGTGTGCTACGATTCTTGGGCTGATATTCATAGTTTAATCTTACTTCAAGACCATCTTAAGTAAGTTATGTCTTAAGATGTTAATATGACTGCGGTTGGTTGATATCTTAAGATAGTACTTAAGACGGTCTTAAATATTACTACGTTTACATGGCCCAATTTACGTTGAAGTTATAACATTGATGTTATAAAACTAGCATAAATCACAGTCATTCCATTCTTCAGAGGAATATTTATGATTAGTCAGTTTTATAACATCAATGTTATAATTTCGGCATAAATTGGGCTGTGTACACAGAATATATAAGTGACTATTAATATCAGTCTAAGATAATTTTGAATATAAAATCGAATGAACACCTAAGAATCCTATAATTCGATCTTGTAACCAAGATTATTTTAAATTTGGTCATGAGTAGTCTTAAGTTTAGGTTTATAATAGATAGTAAGTCTTAAGCCGTAAGAAATTGAGCAATTACAATCGAATAAGAAAAGAATAATCGATTATGGTTGGACGATTTCTTACGGTTTAAAGCTTATTATACCTATTGTGTACCAGGACTAAGAATCCAACGAAGGTCTTGTAAATGGAGGAATATTAGATATTAGGAATTAGAATTTTATGATAGAATCGGATTCGAATAAACATTAAATAAATGAACATTAAACGTATAACAACAGATGCGAATAATATGTAAAACATAATGTGTCATGCAACATAACATTTATCTATAGTATTCCTTGAGGAAACTGATTCTAAAATTCTAATTTCTCCAGCAAACTAACAATTATATAACTGTTAGCAAGTTCCCACTCAACAATGTAATTGTTAATAACAAGGGTGTTATATTGTTTAGTGGAAAATTGTAACTAATAGTTATATAACTGTTAGTTGGTGTTTGCTGGATCTATTCCTAATATCTAATATTTCTTCATTGTGCGCTGGGCCTAATGAAATGACTACAGCTACATTTCGAGATCGTATTTAAGGCGATCTTGAATACATCATTTTGATTATAAGATTGGATTATGAATTCTGGTCATAATTCTTACACAACTTCCACGTTTCGATATTTCTTTAACAAAAATATGAAGGCAGATAATTATCAGTAGATATCATCTACATATGATTTTTAATCATATATTTTTACGAATATGAAGCTTCAGCGTTGAAACGTTGAAACGCTATTACCTCATTGAAAGTTTTGATACACGATCATAAATTTAATGTTTGTGATATTACTGTTCTCATTCAGTTTAGAACTGTGTTTTAAGACCGGAAATTTATTCGGCGCGCAGTTTCATGAACTTGAAAATGTATAAATTACGTAAATCATGTAAAAAAATGTAAACATGAAATATTAACCCTCTGTACACAGTGGGTGATTCATGCGCATTTGTTTTCTTGAAAAACTAAGAACTATACTAATACTTTTTAGAAAGGTTAAACCATTCGTAATGTGGCAAAAATGAGATTTTCATATGAAAAAACCACTATGTGAAAAAAATGTTTTTTTAGATTTGCGTTACGATTTTAGTATTGAGATGTTTAAGGTCGCTGAATCCGAATATATCAAAATTTAAAATGGATTTTTTATGGCAAATCGAAATTTTAAAAAATAATTGGATTCTTATAAAAATGATTATTCTATAAGGTTTTCAAGGTTGCTTGAAAACCTTAGGATAATCATTTTTATAAGAATCCAATTATTCTTTGCCATTTCGAGTAACAAAAATTCTGATATAATTTGATTCAGCGACATCAACAATTTTGGTATTCATTTTTATAAAAATCCAATTTTTTTTCAAATTTTGATCCGTTATGTTGAATTCGCTACTTTGAATTTTGAAATTCTGCTATTATATTTGGATTCAGCGACCTCTAAAACAAAGGATACCAAGTTTCATACAAATCGCAAAACAGGTTTTTTTTAGACTTGTACATATGCTACATTTTATATTGGTGGCACGTTTTTTTTCTGTGCACATATGTTACATATACTGTAAAGGGGTTAAAGTATATGTAAGAGTCATTGAAGAATTTCTTTTATACTTGTAAAAATAATAAAAAAATAAATCCAAACACGAATCCATCGTGTGTAGAGAAGGTACCGAAAACAACGTGTACAGAGGATTAAGTACTAGGATTCAGTTCTGACCGACTTATTTCTAGTTATGTACTTACGTATCAATATCTTGTTATTATAAAAATGAAAGTTTAAGAATTTAAATTAAATCACAATCTTCTAAAAAGTGCCATTGTTATTTATCATGCAAGTAAATTAAGAGGTATTGATTACAATTTTTATAGTATTATTGAAATCATTATTGTTATTATTGAAAGATTAATTTCAAGATCTAAAATCTAAAATAAGAATTTTAACTTGTAGTTTAATTCTATAAAGATATATTGTATATTAAAAAGTGAAAAGCATGTTTTAAATAACACTCCTCGATTTTCGTACAGGAAAAATTCATTGCAAAATTTACAAAATTTCGTCGCAACAAATTGTCTGTTTGTTTTAACGATCACATCGCTTTCTCCTTTGTCCTTGTTAAATATTTAATAAAAATGAAATGATTACATCGCTGTGATAGCCAAAGCGAACGGAAAATCAGTATTTGACATCTTGTATCCATAGGAGTTAATGCGACAGGAAATCAATAAGTGTGCTTTACACTCGAGCTCTGCGTACAATGGAGGAATATTAGATTAGGAATATATTAGATTATAGTTATAGGAATTAGAATTGGTTTTTAAAAATAAACATTAAATTCACATACGCGTAACGCAAAAATGGATACCAATAAGATGTAAGATAAATGTGTTGTACAAGAGATAACATAACTTATTATTTATTTATAATGTTTATTGAGAAAACTGGTTCTACAAATTCTAAAGTTTTGCGTACAATGGAGGAATATTAAATATTTGAAATAGGAATTATAGAATTTTAGAATCAGTTTCCTTAATAAACATTAAACATAATATATAATGGATACAAACAAGATATTATGTTGTGTCGTACACAACATAACTTTATTATTTATCTACATTATCTACAATGTTTATTGAGGAAACTGATTCTAAAATTTTTATTCCTATTATCTACACACCATTTTATTCTAAGAACATCTTAACGAACGGACGTCCTTTGAATGTCTCATGGATGTTCCTAAGAGGTCTGTGCTGTGTGGGTAATATTTATTATCTCGCTATTATACATAGAATCAAATTCCTATTTCTAATATCCAATAGTGTTTTCGACTGCAGTGGGTTTAAACTCAATTCGAGTCGAGTTACCTTTTGTTGCACTTTTCTCTCTAATGAATATAATTTTGTAAAACTTGTTACCCGAAAATTTTTGAGATCGCTGAATACAAACTCGATGTGAAAAATACAAAATTCAAAATGGCGCATCTAATATGTCAGACGGAGTTTTCAAAATCAACCGAATTTGCTTGAAACTTGTTACTCGGGAGTTTTGAATTTTGTATCTTTGACATCGGATTCGTAATTAGAGACCTCGAAAAACCCTAAATAACAAGTTTCAAGTGAATCTGATCGATTTTGATAATTTTATCCGTCATCTTGTATCCGCCATTTTAAATAAAAAATTTTTGACTTTGGATTCATAATCAGCGATCTCAAAAATCCTCAGATAATGATTAAGTATAGGTTATTAACCAAAATTTTATGCAAACGAATTTAATCACTAAAAACAATTTTTCGGTATATTTATTAACAAATTATTTATTTAAAATGTGTTTCTAAAAATTTATTTCTTTGAGGAAATTTTTAGTAATACCAAACATGCTAAAGGAATACATGAAACAATGAATTTATTGATAAAACAAACTTAGATGCATTTCCCAGAGCTACACCGTACATCAAAAGATTAATGAATATGCTGGAATTATCTAATTAGAATCTAAAATAGAGTATGTGACATCATTAACCCGCCTCGGATTGGGTTCAAACACACTACAGTCAAAAATATTATTATTCCTTCATTATGCACAGGCCCTAAATCAATCTTAATCTAATCTCCATTGCCACTATATTTAAATGCAAAACCCTGATTTAATTTATAACGATTTCAGTTGAGGCGCACCGAATACACATTTCAGATGTCGGTGCAACTTTTTTTTGTGTTCGGCTGGTAAAATAGTGCAGTCCCTCGCCGGTGCGTGTTCGTTTGGGCTCGGTACACCGCACAAGTGCATATTGGGTGTACGCCATAGATAGGTTGTACACAAAGTGGCTCTGACAAAATAGTCGGAGCCAGTTGGTGTAATCGGTAACGTCGATAATTCGGGTGAAACTGATATCGTCTTGTGTTCGGCTGACGAATATACGCCGCGATAGAACTTGAAATATTCAGTGCATCGTATAGGTGTACGCCATAGATATATAGATTGCTGATTGCGTCGAATTTGTCACCCTAATTGAATGTCACCATATTGGAAAGACAGTGCTCATGCTCGCGCATTTAGCCGTATTTAGATTTTT